>JAADYI010000411.1:0-18468 GCA_023338185.1 Lagenidium sp. CBS 127285
TCGAGGCCCGTGAGCCGCCGGAGCCCGGCGATGTCATCCGGGAGCGACGTGAAGCGGTTGAGCTTGAGATCGAGCCTAGATCGAATCACGAAGGCCCCAGTCACTCGATCAGTCTGCCAGCTTTGCCAATCACGTTGTGGACACGTACTCGGCGAGGTTGGGGAGGGAGAAGAACGACGGTGGGAGCCGCGAGAGCCCGTTCATCCCCAGGCGGATGGCCGTCAGCGCCTGGAGCTCCTGGAAGACGTTCGGGAGCTCGAGGAGACGGTTGTTCTCGGCATCGAGGGTCTGGAGCTGCACGAGCTTGCCCTGATTTTCGATTCGCGACCGCGCGACCAACAGGAGGATCAGTGGTGGTCAGAAAGCGTTCATCAGCGTGAGCCCCCGACCAGCACACGCACGCACCATGGACATGGGGAGCTCCCGGAGCTGGTTGCCCGCGAGGTTGAGCGTCGTGAGGCGGTGGAGCTCGCCCCAGTTATCCAGCGGCGGGGGCAGGATCTCGTCGTAGGTGGTCTCGGTGAGATGGTCGACAAAGCGCAGGGCCATGGACTGCAGTGCAGTGCCATTGGTCCCCGCCGGCGTCGCCGCTGACCGCATTGCCGAGGCAGCTGCGGTGCCCCCGCGCAGGAGCCAGGGGCTGTTGATGCACTGCCCCCCGAGGAGGACCTCCCAGCCCTCGGGGAAGGCCTCACGCCATGGGGCCTGGCGTCGGCGCTCCTCGGTCACCCGGGCGGCCTTGCCAAGGGCCAGCCCCGGGACCGGCGGGCGGAAGCACGCGGGGGCCTGGCGGGTGACCTCCCGCGTCCGGAGGTGGAAGTAGACGCTCACGTTGGTCTCCGGGTCGACCTCGACGCGCCACTCGCGCTGCTCCCGCTCGCGCCGTTGGGCGGTCGCCTTGTCATCGCGCGTATCGACGTCGTCGGCGTCACTGGGGCCACCAGGGGCCT
This sequence comes from Lagenidium sp. CBS 127285, assembly GCA_023338185.1. Taxonomy (NCBI): domain Eukaryota; phylum Oomycota; class Peronosporomycetes; order Pythiales; family Pythiaceae; genus Lagenidium; species Lagenidium sp. CBS 127285. The sequence goes on from JAADYI010000411.1 coordinate 951, forward strand.
CGGATGCCGACGTCGGTGGGGAGAACTTGGGCAGCAGGGCCAGGGTGACGAGGCGGTTGCCCGTCACGACGAGCCGCCGGAGCCGCGTGAGGAAGTGCATCCCCGGGGGCAAGAGCTCGAGGTGGTTGTGGGCGAGGTCGAGTTCGATGAGGTGCACGAGCTCGTGGGCCCCGTGGAGCGACCGGAGCCGGTTGCGGCTCAGCACCAGCCGCGTGAGGCTCGCGGGGAGCCGCGGGGGGAGCCTCCGGAGCTGGTTCCCATCGGCCTCGAGCTCCCGGAGCCCCGGGAGCCCCTGGATCGCCTCCGGGAGCAGGTCGAGGTGGTTCTCCTTGTAGTTGAGACGCTCGGCCCCGGCAAAGGCCCGCACAAAGCCCTCGGGGATGGCCCGGAGGGCATTGCGACTGATGTTGACCTCCCGGATGAAGCCCCCGAGCTGGAGCACGAGCGTCGTGAAGACCTCCTCGGGGATGTGCGCGAGGCCCATGGCCATGAGCTCGAGCTGCCGGGTCCCGAGGGCCCGTCGGAGCGCCACTCGTACGGCCTCGGTCGTGTTGTCCCGGTGACGAGGGTCCCCGCGTTGCTCCTGCTTGTGCTGCTCCTGTCGGTGGGGGTGGCCCTCGGCGTCTGCGGCTTGCTTCCGTTGGCGGGCGATGAGCACGTCCATGGTGTTGAGCGTCGGGATCCCCGTGGTCGCGAGCCGGTTCTCGAGGAACGCCGTCCGGTGGCGGTCCGCGTGGAAGGCCCGGGCCCAGGCCTCCTCGAGCTCGACCTGCCGCTCCCGGTGGCGCTCGCTGAGCGTCTCGACGGTCGCCCGCGTGGCGGCGTGGGACCGCGAGGCCGCGTACTCATCCCGGCGGTCGATCTTTGGGGGCTTGCGCTGGAACTGGGACTTGCTCGGGCTCGTCGGCCCCCGGTACAATATCGGATCCACGCCCGTCACGGGATCGATCGCCAGCTCGTCGTCGGTCATTGTCGATGGTAACGCGCTCATCGACGGAGCCCGCAGCGATGGTGAGTGGGGACCAGTGAATCGGGTGCTGCCGCTGCCGTCTATGCGCAGCTAGGGAAAGCAAAGTGCAAGTCAAAAGCTCGACGATAGGCGGGATCGACGACAACGACAGCGAGCGTGGGGAGCTCACACGATGAGAGATCAGGGTCTCATCCTGGTCGTCACCCACGCTCCGTCAAGATCGTTGAGAGCGTTTTTGCCACGGGAGCCCAGGCAAACGCACAACGCTGCTGGTGTTGGCGGCGTTGCGTTGTTGTGGCCCCGCCCCCCCTGTGATCTGCGAAGGGCCGACCCCCAACGGCCGCCAGGTTTTGCTCCCACGCGGAAAATATAGCGAGCGCCCTGGCAGACAGCGCGACCTGTGCACTCGCGGGGTTTCATCGTCCACATCCGCCGTCGCCCTCGTCGTCGTCGTCCTCCTCATCCTCTGGCCTCCCCGACCGCGAGCACACGAAGATGGACAAGTACGTCAAGCTCCAGAAGATCGGGCAGGGGAGCTTCGGCTCGGCGTACCTCGCGACCAAGCGGGGCGACCCCCCGACGGGGCGCAAGTATGTGATCAAGGAGATCCGCATGGACCCCCGGGACCAGGCCACGGCCCTCCGGGAGGCCAAGCTCCTCGGGGCCCTCGACCATCCCAATATCATCGCCTGCAAGGAGAGCTTCCTCCTCGGGCCCCAGGTGCTCTGCATCGTCACCGAGTTTGCCGATGGCGGGGACCTCCGTCGGGCCCTGAACGCCCGGGCCGAGGTCGGCAGCAGCAGCAGCGGCGCTAGTGGTGGTGGTGCTGGTGCTGGGCGCTGGTTTACCGAGGCCGAGCTCCTCGATCTCTTTGTCCAGTGCTGCCTCGCGCTCAAGCACCTCCACGATCGCAAGATCATCCACCGGGACATCAAGCCCGAGAACATCTTCCTGACCCGCGCGCACGTCGTCAAGCTCGGGGACTTTGGCGTCGCGACGGTGCTGAGTCACACGCTCGCGTGCGCCGAGACCCTCACGGGGACCCCGTACTACACGTCGCCGGAGATCTGCCTCGGGCGCCGGTATAATGCCAAGACCGACGTCTGGAGCCTCGGGTGCGTGCTCTACGAGCTCGCGACGCACACGCACCCGTTCAACGGCCGGAGCCAGCGGCAGCTCTTTGAGAACATCATCCACGGCCGCTATGCCCCCGTGCGGGGGCCCCCGCAGCCCTACAGCCCCGAGCTCGTCGCGCTCATCGACGCCATGCTCCAGAAGGAGCCCCGGGCCCGTCCGAGTGTGAACCAGCTCATCCGCCGGCCGATCGTCCTCGCGCGGATCCAAAAGTTCCTCTCGGAGCGGGCCGTCGCCGATGCCATGAGCCACACGATCCTCCACGGCCAGCACATCTTTGCCAAGAAGCAGGCAGCAGCGGTGGCGTCGCCTGCACCCAGGGCAAAGCAACTGCAGCAGCAGCAGCAACAATCGCCCGCGAGCGAGATCGTCCGTCGGGCCGAGGCCGTGTGGGCCCCGCCCAAGCCCCAACAGCAGCAGCAACAACAACGAGCGGCAGCTCCACGCCGGGCACGAGTCGAGCCATCGCCCCCGCCCCGTGTCCGGGCCGTGCAATACCAGGCACCGGCGGCGATGGCTCGCAATCACCCCAACCAGAACAACAAGCTCCCCAAGAACAAGGTCTCCGTGGCGGTGGCGGCGGCGGTGGTCTCGCCCGTGCGCGTCGCCGGGCGGCGCAATTCGCTCAAGGCCCCTGGGGAGAAACCCCGGCGTCGCCAGGACAAACCCGCCGTTGGTGGCGCGGCGAGAACCCCCGGGGCCAAGCGCGCGCCGTCGCCGTCGCCTACGTCGGTTGCCGCCAGTCCGGGGCTCAGCGAGCAGCAGCGTCGGCTCCTGGCCCGGAAGCGGGAGATCATCGCCAAGGCCCGGGAAGACGCCCATACTCGCGCTCGCCGAGCCCAAGCGGCGGCGGCGGCGCCATCGCCAACACCACCGACGCCACCGACGCCAGCGGCAGCGCCACCTCAGGCGCCGCCCGCCCCCGTCAAGGCCCCGTCGCCTCCGCAGGTCTCGGATCGCATCGCGGCCTTCAATGCGCAGGTAGGGCGGAAAGCGAGGGCCTGGGAGCATCGCATCATGTCCGTATCTGACGTCAGTGTGTGTGTGTGTGACCGTGTGCCTTCTTGCTGGGCGCTCTCGCGTAAACAGTGGCAGGCCCAGCGCGCGCAGCTCCTCAACAACTTGGCCCCGCAGGCCCCATCCGTCGCGGCCTCGCCCCTGGTAGTCGCAGCGGCAGCACCACCACCCGCGGTGATCGCAGCGGCCCCGATCAAGCGCTCGAGCGCCACCGCCGCCGGAGCCGGGGCCAAGAAGTCGCCCCCACTACCGCCGCCTCCGGCAGCCCCGGCACCGGCCGCGGTTGTCGGGGTCGGGGCGACCCCCATCACGACCACGACCGTGGTCCTCCGCCCTCGGGCGGGGGCCAAGAAGCCGAGCTCGGCGGCGGCAATGACGGCGGCCAAGCAGCGCGAGGCTATGCGCCGGGACATTCGCCAGCGGAAACAGGCCCTCGCGGGCCAGCGCCGGGCCCCGACGACGTCGCCCCTCGATGACCCCGTGATCCTCGTGCAGAACCTCCCCGTTGACGTGCTCCCATCGCCCCCGCCACCCGTGCAGCCCATGGTCATGCCCCCGCCCCCACCGCCCGTGGCAATCGCGACGGCGGTTGTAGCAGCAAAGGAGCCCGTGGGGGACGATGAGAACGAGGTGATGGTGGAGGAGGGCGGGGGAGAGGACAGGATGGAGGAAGAGGAGGAGGAGGACGACGAGGACGACGCGGACGACACGGCGTCGACGCCGTCGAGTTCCGTGGGGGAACGGGCAAATCTCGAGTTTCAGCGGATGCTCCTCCAGCTCCAGAGCGTCGTCGATGACCCCAACGGCGGAGAGGAGGAGGAGGAGGAGGAGGAGGAGGAAGCAGAGGAGGCAGGGGAGGGCGTCGAGTTGCCGGCGTCTCCCCCACCACCGCCCTACTGCTCGGTCGTCTCGCTGCCCGTCGCGGTCCTCGAGGATCCGGCCTTCAAGCTCGCACTGCGCGCCCGCTGGTCAGCGACGGGGACGCAGCAGCAGCAAGTGGATGCCTTGAACGCGGGGCCGCCCCTTCGTGCGGAGCAGCAGCAGCTCCTCACGTGGTTGCACCAGTACCTCACGGAGGTCCTCAGCAGTAGCAGTCGATGATGAACAGCTCCAAGAGAGAGGGTGAAAGGCACCGCCATCCCAGGAAGACGGCGGCGTCGGTCGGTAGATTCCTTTGTTAAAACAAGCCCGCTGTTCTCCCGAACGACACACTGCACTTGGCATACGGCAACACACACGAGACGCTACGACTCACTACGCAACTTCAAAAAGGAAAGAGAGAGAAAGAGAGAGGACCAGCCAGCGAGCCAGACGTACGCCCACGCTCTCGCCTCTGACGACGGCGAGTTACGGACGCTGCTGCTGCTGCTGGGGGGGCTTGGACGTGAGGCGATGCATGGACGACAGCGCCTCGCCGCCGGCGCCACGGACCTGCATCCGCACGAGCTCCTCCAGACTCACCGCCGGGGAGCTCTTGGCGGTCCACTGGTTCGTCAGCGCCGCCGTGCGCCCGCCCGAGGTGGCCGATGGGGTCGTGATCGTCACGCTCCGACGCCGCGGGGCCGGGAGGAGCTTGGAGCGTTCCTGGTATTCCTCCGAGAGCACCTGCATCTTCCGGGCGCCGTCGAGATTCAACGGCGCGCTCTCGTCAAAGGCCGCGAGCATGCCCATGGACGCGCACATGGAGCGGAGGTGAAAGTAATACTTGGCGTAGGAGACCGCCGAGACGCGGACATTGTACTCGACGGCGCTGAGGTACGCGAGTTCGAGTTCGTTGATCTCGCGGAGGCTCAGCTCGGGCCAGATCTTGGAAAAATCGGCATTGCACATGCTCAGGTCGTCCCAGACCTTGGAGGCCATGACCATCGAGCAAAAGAGAATCGACCGCCAGTTGCACGGACGGAGCTGGAGCTCGCCGGTCGTGGCCTTGAGGAGCCGTTCGACGTAGATGAGGCTCATGATGATGCACTCGGATTCCATCTGCGCGCGGGCAAAGACGTGCTTCATGAACGCCCCAATGTCCTTGAGCGAGGGCACGGGGGCGGTGTCCTCGTCCCGGGCAAAGATCCCAAAGGTCGGCGAGAGCGTGATGGGCTGCGCGAGGGCCTCCATGAGGTGCGCGCGGAGGACCGTCGCGACGCAGTGGATCGTCGTGTCCTGATCGGGGGCGTTCATCGTCCCCATGCGTACAAAGATCGTGCTCGTGCTGTTCGAGCGCCGGCGGAGGGGCTGGCGGGGAACCACCTCGGTCGTCGTCGCGCTCGGGAGTGGCTGCCCCGTGAGCGAGTGCCGGACGACCGGCGGGGGACGACGGTGCGCATAGGGCTCGAGGTCCGAGGACCGCGGGAGCTCGTCCATGATCGCCAGGCGCACGCGCTCCTGGATCGGGGACGGCACGGCGATGAGGCGGCCGTTGGCGAGCTTCTTGGTCTCCCCCACGACCGGGGTCTCGTACGACGACAGCGTCCGAAAGAGCACCGGTGGGCGGGCCGCCGCGGCTGCCGCGAGGAGCGCGTCCTCGGCGTTGTTGTCACGGGCCACGACCCCAGTCTCGGGCGAGCAGGGCATCGACTGGCTCGCGAGCTTGGGCGCTGTGAGCTCTTTCGGGTTGTGGCTGCTGCTGCTCCAGCTGCTCCGACTGCTCGTGCTCGTGCTCGCGGGGCTTGAGAGCAGGAGCCCCCCGCCACTGTGGTGGTCGTCATCGTGGTCGCTGTCCTGATCGTGCTGCTGCTGGTTGTTGTCGTCGACGACGACGGGGCCCGTGAGTGAGTCCCGGAACCAGTTGCCGGCGCGGAGCTTGGCCCGGATGTTACCCTCCATGGCCGCGAAGAACTGCGCGCGCTCGCGCTTCTCGCGCTCCACGAGCGCCGACGGCTTCTTCCACGTCGTCTCGCGGGTCACGGGGTGGTAGTAGTACGGGCGCTTAGTCTTGGGGTCGACGGCCACGCGCCATTCGATCTCCGCCGGCTTCGGAGGCGACTGGGCGCGTCGGGTCGTGGTCGTCGGCGCTGCTGTCGCGTTGTGCTGCTGCTGCTGGGACGGCGTCGTCGTCTCTCGGCGCTGACGTTGCTGCTGGGGTGGGTGTTGCTGTTGTTGTTGCTGGTAATGGTACTGCCGGAGGCTGACGACGCCCTCGGGTCCAGTCGCCGTGGGCTTCGTGGCGACCCCGGCCCCCGATGAGGCGCGTCGGAGCATCGTCGTCTGCGGCTGCGGCTGCTGCATCGGCGGCCGCGAGGCGCGAGTCGAGTCGACGCGCCGGAGGACCTTCGACGTCGCCGTCGCCGTCGGCATCGGCATTGGCGAGATCCCACGGAGCTGCTGGTGCTGTTGCGGCTGCGGTTGGGGCGAGAGTCGGTGTTGTAAGTGTTGTTGTTGCTGCTGGTGGAGCCGCGCGGCCGAGCGCTGGGCCGCGGCGTGGACCGCGTGGACGGCGGTGGTCGCGTGGCCCAGGGCCGGGGGCTGGTTGTGGACCCCGAGGGGTACACGCATGGGCGAGAGGACGCTGTTCATGTTGTCATCCATCCACCGCCCGGATCCGCCACGGTGTCGAGAAGGAGGAGGAGGAGGAGGAGGAGGAGGAGGAGAAAAGCCGGATGGCGTCGTCAATCACAATCGGCACGCGGGGAGGTGAGTGGAGTTGGAGGCGGAGGAGGCACAAACACACTTGGGCCGAGTGGAGAACATATCTTGATGACACTGCTGACAGCATGAGTTCGACTCGGGTGGGTGCCGTGCGAGCAGCGCGACGATCGCTGAAGAAAGGGGGAGAGAGGAGGAGGGGAAGGGTGGGGGAAGAGAAAGGGCCAGGCCATTGACGACAATCGCTCCTCGCCACAAAAGGCACACACCTTGATAAAATCTTGATATTATGCATGGGTGGCCATTCATACATGCATTTTGGCAGGGGCGGAGCTTCTGGATTGATGTTGACATAGGAATTGAACCAACAGGACACGACTGGTTTGCTCTCGATGATAGAAAGACATTTTTTTGCCCAACCATGTGCAGGGTGTGTGCCTTGTCCAAGTTGTCCATGTCGAGGCTCCAGCAGATGCCATCGAGTCAGTTCCGAATCGTGTGGTGGACAGTCATCGGAGTGGGTCTGGTTTTTGATCGTGAGCCAACCCAACGCTGCCAGATACAGTTTTCCTTCACAACAGTGAAAACATGGTACTCAGCGAAGACAACAGGGTATCATCGAAGCAGTGTTTTATCAAATGGAAGCTTTGTGCACTTCTCCTGTCAATGAGACCGGTTTGAAAGGGGGGGTTGTTTTATACAGTTTCACTGTTGTGAAGGAAAACTGTAAAATTCACTTTGCAGAACAACCAGCTCAACTCTCCAAGATGTGGGTTGATGGTGCCCTGTGTTCACCCGCTGTTGATGGACGCCACGCCCAGCAAAGAAATTTCGAACAGGCACGCGTGAACTCCAGCCGTGTTGGTCGCACCGAACGTCGCATGCGGTTTGCTGGAATTGTTGCAATCTTTGCTGGAAATCCACTGGTTTTCAGCTTCTGGTTGAGACCCGAGTGGTTTACACCACCTTGGCAATTGCACAGCACTGGCATGTTGGCGATGCAACGATCCCATCTGCCCCTCGGTAAAAACAGTCCCAAGTGATCATGAGAGTTGCCGTTGATGCAGCTCTCCATCACCAACCTGCGTGGATGCCGATGATTGGTCAAATTACTGTACACAAAAGATTTGCACTGGGGGTGACGAAAGTGGCCAAAAATCATGCGTGCAGTGTGGCGCACACAAACTTGCTCTTGGTACTATGTACCGAAGTGCAGGTACCCTCATTTGATGACCACGTTTCAATAGACGCGGCCACACCACGACATCGAACTCGTTTGCGATCCACGGAATCAATTGTCAATCACCATGGTCCGCCACAGCGATCCCCGCCCGGATGAGGTTCGCCGCGTGAACCAGCAACTCGAGGAGCGGCATTACGAGTTCCGCTCCAACTGCAACGACGGCGAGGGTGCGTTGCCTCCCCCCCGTCCGTGTTCCGATTGCGCCGTGCTCGAGGTCATACCGGTGGTGGTGGCTGTCGTTGCGCGCAGGCGATGCCAGCGCCTGCCACAGCTGGGGCGAGTGGCTCGCGGTCGTCGATAAGAACTACAAGGACGCCGGTGCGTGCGGATTGATGAGGCAATGACGATGGCCGTGGCGATGACGGTCATGTCCTGATGTGTATTTGGCTATAGCGGCCATGTACAAGCTCAACTGCGACAAGAACAACTACCCGGCGTCGTGCTTCAACCTCGGCCGACTCAAGCGTGCGTTGCTCGGTAATCGATCGAAATGGGGCTTGGCTCACAAACCCCGCCGTCTCTGTTGTGTATGGGAAAATCCATGGTATGCAGTCGCCGGCAAGGGCGTCGAGACGAATGATGCCGAGGCGATCGATCTCTTTGGTGCGTGACCGAATGCGCAACGCGTACTGGCCCTTGGACTTCCTTCCCCCCGTGACGGATGCGTGTCGCTCTTTTTCGCTTGCCCCAGACAAGTCGTGCGAGGGCGGGCACGCCCAGGGCTGTCACCACCTCGGCTTCATGCTCTGTCAGGGTCTCGGTCGGGCCAAGGTGCGAGCGTGGACTCTGCAGAGCCTGCCTGCATGGACGGACGATGAAAAATGCTGGTGACGCTGACGACGGTGACACTAGAACCCCGTCGAGGGCCTCGCGGCGTTCAAGACCGCGTGCGAGCGCGACGATGCCAATAGCTGCAACAAGGTCGCGTCGATGTACCTCTCGGGGGCGGCCACCGCGGCCGAGACCACCCCCAGTCGGCCCCTCGTCCGCGACGCCGTGCAGGCCAAGGCGTTCCTCGAGAAGGCCTGCGATGCCAACTTTGCCCCGGCGTGCCACAACCTCGCGGTCATGTTCAAGAAGGGCGACGTCGGCGTCCCGCGGGACGAGGTCAAGTACGAGGAGTACAAGGCCAAGACCAACACGCTCATCGCCCAGGCCGGGGGCATGTCGACGGTCAAGTCGGCATGAGCCCGGACCCACTGCCCGCTTGCGAGGTGGCGGCGGTCGAATATGTAGAAACGAATAGAACCGGAGTCTTGATCAAGTGAGCATGACCTCCTCAATATCCGAATCATCAAACGCCACGGGCGTGATGACAGTGGTCGCCTGGGGTGAGAGGCGGCGGCCACTGGACGGGGAGTTTCGTGGGCTCCCAGCCGGCGGCGAGTGTCGTCCGCTGCCATCGTCGGACGATCGCTCGCCACGTTCGTCTTCCAAGATCGGGGAGATGCCTGTTTTGCAAACAGCGAGAGACATCGAGTCCGTGAGCGAACACAACACGCGATGGCCCAGAACGAGGACAATGACTTGTCATACTACCTCCGTCAACTGTCGTCACGTCCGTGCTGGCTGGCGGCAGGGTCTTGTCGGTGCCCTCGGTGCTGCCCTCCAGCTACCACCAAACCAAGCATGCCACAAAGCTGTCACCACAAGCCGAGCACGACACACGCCGACACAGCGAATAAACGACAACACCTACCGCTGGAAGCTCTTCCACTGACGAGTGGGGATGGCTCGAACGAGCTCCTTGCTCGCTCGGGGAGCTGCTATCGCCCAGACTCGGGAGGCTCGAATCCAGGGAAAGATCCGAGGAGGCCGCAAATGAAAGTGATCGATCACTCGCCCCGACGCTGCTACTCCACCGAAGAGCGCGACGCGTCGAGTCCCCACGTGACGTCAAACTCTCGCGGTCCGATGGCGCGTGGCTGTAGTCACTCGCCACTGACGGCGGGCCCTCGATATCCGTGCTGAACCGAGATATCCCACTGCGCTCGTCGGTGTCGACGGAATCATCCAATGCCAACGTCGCCAGTGACGGGCGATCATAGCGAGATGAGACCGTCAATCGGTCCTCGCTGTCTCGATTGTGCTGTGCCGTGAACGAATTTGCCCGGGCGGGCGTCTGAGGTGGATCTGTTGGAGATGGTGTTGCAATGGCACTGGATGTCATTGTGGCGTTCTGGTCTCGTGCGTAATTGTTTACTTCGGTGACAGCGCTAAAAACTGTACCAGTGATCTCTTCATCTGCGCCTGCCCCTTCAATCGACGGAACCACCACGTGAGAGCTCGCCATTGACTCGACGTCTTTGCTGTCCGCTTTCTCCGTCGTTGTCGTGGCCGCCATCGATGGTGGTGATTTCGGTGGAGACGACTTGGGAGAGACTGACACGACTTTCACAGAACGAATGGTCGCTGGTGCTTGCTCGACTACCAGCATTGGACTTGGAGAGCGTGCATTTGCCAGTGATCCCTCACCAACTGACGGAGAACCACCCGTTGCCCTTGGACCTGGGTCGTTGGAGTTGACGGGGGCTGGTGTATATGCTTCCAGCGTGATGTAAGCATTTCTCGAAGGTGATTGAGCGTCAGCCGTTGGTTCGTCGCGTGAATACTTCTCCACCAGACCCGTCGCAGTTGGATTGTCACTCGTCGGCATCGGTGTTGGAGTCGCCTGTGCTTCACGGACGGGCTCGATTGCGATTGCTGGTGGATTCGAGGGGTTTCCTGCTGGCTGTACTTCAGTCGTTAAGCTTGTTGGTACATTCGACGACCGAAATGTCGCCATGGCTCGACTGACAAGGTCTTGATTGGCATTGTCGTGAGTACGCAGGCGGGATTGGAGCTGATCTAATGCCTGTCGGCGATCGTGTTCACGGGGCAGCCAGTGCTGCAAAATGTGATGATTCACCGTGCGTTCAACAGCGACCATTCGCTCAAGGACCTCAGCTGGAAGTATCTCAAGATGCGCGTGTAGTGCCTGCTGAACAATGTCGAGGTGTTCCGTTGAAAGGTTCGAGTTCCCGCCCCGAACGCCATACCGTTGGCTGATTTGCATGAGGCGCTGGACATTCGACTCGATGCGTGACCGTACTTGGGACTCCTCGTGTTGAAACCGACTGGTGAGGAATTGGCGCCTTGGGAGAGAAACATAGATTTTGTCCTCAACGACTTTCCCTTGTCGTGCTGAGGCCAATGCGCTTGATTCCCTGTTATCACAGAGTCAGTTGAACATAAATTTCGACAACAACATAGCAACAGAATGTACGAAAAGGCGACAAACGAACCGGTGGGCTCGTTGTTGAACCAGCCGCATAACATCCTCACAGTCGCTCATGAACACCGAGTCTGGTATCACCGACGATGAGCTCTCTTGGGAAGGCGGTTTCTCCCCCTTGCTCTCGTATTTCGTCTGGGATTCTTCACGACGAACGGTAGCCATTTGGTCTTCAGCGCTCGCCACAATCGGGTCTGTTTGTGCCTCCGTGTCGGCAGTAATACACAGTGGTGGTGGCAGGGTCTGCACACCACATTCAACCACGCTCACTCTCTGCTTGGGTATCGATTCATCGCCGTCGAAACCGCTTGGAGTGTCTGTCTGGATGAATACCGAGATGATCTCTGGGCTTAATGTCTGGGATCCGACGTCCCGTTTCATCACTGGAACAACTTCCTTGACGGCCCGGAGACTGAGCTCGAGTCGCTGGGCGTGGTTCTGTACCTCGTGGAGTTGTCCTTCGAGAGCATGTTTCTCCTTGATCGACGCCAACTGCGCCTCCTGGAGCCGCTGGAGCTCTCCGCGGGACGTAGCAAGTGCCTCGTTGACAACAGTCAACGTTTCCTCTAGTCGACGGATCTCAAGTGCCAGAGTTGGATCCGTCGAAGGGGCCACACTCGAAACGCCGTTACGCACTTCGATGTCGTGTTTCAACTTCAGAAACTGAATTTGCTCTTTGAGGTGTTCGACTTCTTCAACGGCATCGGCTTTGACAACACGGAGCTCATCAAGATCCTTTCGCGCGGCATCCAGTTCACGTTCCATCGTGAGTCGTTGCTTGCGAAGGTCATCGGTCAGCTGCGTCTCAACGTGAAGCTGATCATAGAGACTGTGAATCTTGTCGGCTTCCTCCTGCGCTAACGCGCGGAGCTGGGCTTGCTGCTCTTGCAAAGTCAGTTCCACTTGCCGGAGCATGGCATTCACCTCACGTTGATTACTGGATCGACTATCACCCTGCCTTTTCACCCCGGGGTCCTGGTGGTGGGGTTCTCGACTGGCCTTGGGCTGTGGTGGTCTGAACGAGAGCTCCTTGTTCTCACCAGCATGACGACGCACGAGATGCTTGTCGAGAAAGCCCTGAGAGGAGAACATCTTCCCACATAGCCCACAAACCCGTGCCTCGGTGATCACCCGCTCGTCCGCCGGCTCGTCGTCCCCGTGCGCGCGTCCACCGCCCCGCGCGTCTCCTGCCCTCCGCCGCTTGGGCATGAGGTCCGAGAGCAGGCGCTCGATGGTCTCGACGGCGCTTGGCGTCGCCCCTCCCTCGAGCTGCAGCAGCTTGGCAATGCTCTGGAGCACCTGGTGGAGCTTCTCGACCTGCCGATCGCCGCTTCGGCACCGTTCCTTCCATTTCTTTGCCCGCTCGGCAAAGTACGCGCACTCCCTGGGACACCGGGGGTCAGACGACCGTGCGTGAGTCCACGAGTTGCCTAGACGCAACATACAATGCGCTCTTCCAGACACACACGCACCGCTCCCCGGCGACGAGTTCCTCCCGAAGCGAGTCGACGACGGCGCCATCGCGGGCCCGGAGAAAGAGCAGATACTCCATCGACAGCTGCAGGACCCGCACGAGGAACCACGCGTTCCGCTCATCGCCGACGCGGCGGCCCCCGGGGCGGTGTTCGTCGTACAGGTCCAGTTTGTCCGGGCGGAGCGAGGAGAGCACGACCGGGAGCCGGGCAAAGGTCACGTGCAGCGCAAAGGGCTCGAGGAGCGTGGGGTCCCCCCGGCGGACGACGTCCACGAGCTCGAGGTCCTTGAGCATCCGCCAGTTGAGTCGCTCCGTGCGCTCCCGCCAGCAGAACCGCCCCGCAGCCCCCGCCCCCGCCATTATTGCGCTCGCTGCCTCTGCTGTTTGATCCTTTGATCATGGTGAAGCGCTCTTCAACGCGACGATCAACATTCTACTTTTTGCATTCGCGCATTGGACAAAAATGCTATCGAGGTGGCGTTTTCGACCAATCCCCGGACCAGCCGGTTCAAAAAACAAATCCCTGAAGGCGCCGAACACAATGATCCGGCAACAGCGACCGCACCCCACGGCGGCGACGGCGATGACGCACGAGTTTCTCGGCTGCGCGTTGCCGCCGCAGATCGCGGGGCTCCCGCGCGGGGCCGTGCTGCTCTCGGTGCCGCGCATCCTCCCGTCGGCGGCGACGGCCGCGCTCGCCGAGCGACGTTCCCGCCGTCGCCGTCGCCGTCGCCAACTACGAACCACTTCTGGGGTTGCACTGGCGCATGTCGATGATGATGTCGATGATGACGTCGGCCGCGGAAAGGAACAGGAAGAGGAAAAAGAGGACGAAGCGGAAGAGCGGGGGCTCCCGCGGACGTCCCTCGTGCGCGTGCGGTGGTGGGGCGAGGACGGCCCCGGGAGCCTCTTCCGCCCGACGCGTCTCGCCCAGCGCGAACCCGCGACCCGCGCAGAGGGCCCGAAACCATCAGAAGCAGAAGAAGAAGGAGAAGACGAAGACGACGATGAAGACATGGGGAGCGGCATCCGCATGCGGTTCCCGGTCTGCGTGCCCCCGGGGCGGCTCCTCGAGTACTTTCGGGACATGGTGCGTGAATGCATGTTGCTTTGGTCCACTGTCCTATGTCGTACCACTCGATCCGTCTTAACCCCACGGGTCCCAACTGATGCGGTTGAAAAAATGGGTAGAAGGAGCTCGTGCTGGAGGTCATCGACCGCCAGAGTCGAAAGAAATACGGTCTCGCGACCCTCAACCTGAGCCCCACGGACCCCCCGAGGACCGACGCGGCCCACGACACGGCCGCCGCCGCCGCGGACCTCACGCGGCTCCAGGGGCTCGCCCGGACCAATGCACTCTGCGAGATCCACGCCCTCGATGACCCGGGGATCGTCCTCGGTCCGTGCTCGCTCGTGTGTCGATGGGCGGGAGGGAGCCCAAGGCCGCTTAAGTCACTGACGTTTGCCCTTTGTCCCCAGGCTACCTCGCGGTGACACTGGCGATCGAGTGGACGACACCGACGATCTCGACGCCGTCCAAGTGGGTCCACACGCCATCGACGCCGACGGTGGCTGTGAATCCCGCCATGCGCGAGCACCCGCGGCCTGCACTTCCGATGACAACGGCGCGTCGTCAGTGGGCCGAGGACGACGCCGGCAGCGAGGATCTGCGCCGACGGCTCTCGTTCAGCTCGGCGTCTTCGTCGACTTCCGTGTCGAATCGCGATCGCACACGCACGTCATTGTCGATTCCCCGCCCTTCGAAATCGGAGCGGCCATCGCGCCAACTCCAAGAACTGCTAGACAAGGGTCGCGCACTCCAGCGATCCATGGCCCGCGCCGCTGAAGACAACGATCTCGGCGGAACGATGGCCAGCAGGAATTATCAGCAAGAGGAAGAATATAGGGCGCTGCGGGAACTCTCCGTGGACGCTGCTCTCGCTCCGTACGAGTTTCTCGGCGGCGATGATGTAGACGAAGTAGAGGATTGGACGTCCCCGCAAGTGACTCCACTCCAAGAGGATCAGCAAGCGCCTCCTTCGTTCGAGCGATGCACCGCATATGCATCTGTCCCGCCAGCGCACAATGCAATGGAGGTTTGTGTTGAAGCCTTGGAACTGACCGAAGAGACGATGCAACGGCTTCGCGACCTCCGGGAGGGCTCCGTTTCGACAAGGTACAACCCCATCACCATCACGGTCGCTCAGGAGCATCCACGTATGCTTGTCCAGTCATCAAACGTCGATCAGTCTCCTCAAGGAGAAAGCTTTCTGCCAATATGCAGCTTGACGTCATCTCTTCGCAAGCGGTGGTGGCGTCCAGATGCAAAACTCACCACCTCGTTTGGTAATCACGACGGCAAACGGTTGGAGATCACCAAGCCCTCACTGTGCTTTCGCATAGTTTGCGAGCCGAAAGAGTCACCAGTATCTCGAAGTCGAGGGCATTCTCATCGGCACTCAAAGCGGCGGCGTTTGGAACTGTCTGGTGAGCTCCCAATTGAAGAATTGTTTGAGAGCGATGGTTCGCGGGTGATTGCGTGTCAGGTGCCTCTACGCACGGTCTTAGAGGGTGTGAGTGGTAACAGGATGAAGATGGGTTCTCGTCATCGACGAATGCGACCTATTCACTCCGGTGCTCTCCAGATAACACTACGACTGTGTCGATTATCACCACCTCCCCAACATCGGTCTATCCGCAAACACAACGGCACAATGGAATCATCAATACTCGACTCTGATAACCTTCGAAGCGATTGGTCGAGCGGAGGGTCGGTCGACGTTGACCAAATCTCGGTTGGCGCAAGCGTGAGGCAAGAACTCCAGGCTCTTCTGAGTGCGCCACAGTATCCCAAAGTTCCACTGTTCTTTACGATTCATCTCGATCGGGTCATCATCGTGCCGATCGAGGAGTCTGATATACAGAAGATAAGATCCCATCCACCATCGATTCAACTAGATTACGGTGTACCGCGTTTTTTCGTCGATGCGGAATCCTCCATCCGACATACTTGCCGAGCTGTTCTCAAAGTGTCTCCAATCGACACAAGAAGCGTTGCTAGTTGGGCCAAGCTGACGCACTGGAACGCGCTTCCTTTCACAGTCACAGATAAATCGGTTTGTCGCCTGGAAGATGGATATTTGGTACGTTCCCACGGAATTGTGACGGTTGCGTACATTTAGTCAGTGACTGCTACGTCTGCGAGCAAACAGATAATTGAAGCATGGGAGTTGGTGACGCATGTGGTGCCTGCAATCGAGAAGCACTTCATCGGAATCGTGAAGGTGGCACTGTCATCGTTCAGAAATTGTTTTGAGTACGTGATGTTCGTGTCAACGTTGCATACAGAGATTTAGTTGTTGTTATCGTCCAGGGAAGAAAAACTCATATCTCTCCATGCACACAAAATACCGTTTGTGGGTTGTGACGAGATGCTCGAAATCATTGATCCCCTCACTTCGCGAGTTCGAGGGCATGTTGCCGTCCGTGTTGGGCTGGGGACCGCAGAACAGGTACGCCTCGGCAACTATGTCCTCATGTCGTGATGTGATGCGTCATGCTCCCCGATGTAGATATTCACATATCAAGCGGTCTTGAAGGCAATCACCAAGTGTCAAGGATATGCTCGAGGTTTTCTTGTCCGGCGACGAAATCAACGTTGGAAAGATCTACAACTGACCGGCTTTGAAGATGACCGGGTTTCAGCAACAACTACAGCAGGAGAAATCCCCACACCCGAAGATGGAAACGATTGCGACGATACCGCAAATGAAACAAGCGAGAGCAACTCTGTTTCAGCCAATCTTGAGGATGCGATTGGGCCTACGTCTTCTGTCTCCTGTTCGCTGGGAGACTTGAGCATCTCTCACATTAACCAAGTGAACATCCGCTTGTTGGTCCAAGAGGCGTGGACAAATGCTGCCCACGTGGATCCTACGTCAAACTGGGTAGGTTGTGATGTTTCAGGTCTGATGTGCCTCGCTAGGAATCAAGAGTTTTATGCAAGTGGCGACGGAGTCAACTTCAACCTTTGGTGGGATGCCAAATCTCCTGACTTGAACTCACATTACAGTCATTCGCTACGTGCTCATGCTACCGAAACTAGCGTTGACTTGAGAGGAATCGAGTTCCATTTCCGCCTGGTACCGCATTCACGGGCACTGGTCCCAGGCCATGAGCATCAGCCTGTTGGCAAAGGTTCGCTGTCCTTGGAGACTGCAGTGTTCGACATAAATTTCCACGGTGGGGATCGCCCCGGGAGTTTCTATGGAGAACTGTGTGCAAATGTCCCAATTGTGTGGAGTGGCGAAGCTGGCAGTGACGGTCTTCGAAAATTTATGCCGGTACAGATGCTTTTCCAGTTGAGTGCTATCGACGATGGTGAACACCTCAGAACGGACCGCAATGATGATTCTTGCCGAAATCACGTATCACGACATGTCACTTCAACGGCCACAACAACCACGAAGCGACTACTTCCTGCATCTCTCTTGATTTGTCTGGATTTTCAACGTGTCATGGAATTCAAGAAATTGCTGGAGACTGCAATACCTTCAATGGGAGACGTACCTGGCATCGATTCTATGTCACTGACACTCGAGTATTTAGTTTGCCTTGGGACTGAGCTTCATCCAAACGTCGTGCTGACACAAATCACACAAGGCCATAACGGGATGTGGTACCAGCAAATAAAAGTTGAGGGATTGCACATTCGAGCGAGCGACGAAGTGCAGATCCTCTCGTCTATGGCTCGAACGGAAGTGCACACGATTGTTCATCCAGCCCTTGTGAGTTGGGTTCAAGAGAATGCGCTCGAAGTACATCTCA
>JAADYI010000412.1:0-18462 GCA_023338185.1 Lagenidium sp. CBS 127285
CCCCCCCCCCCTCCCCCCCTCCCGACCATCTACGATGTGGAGCTCGTCGCGCCGCCTCCTCGCCACCACGCGCGCCCTCCAGCGCGGGGCCCGGAGCCTCAACATCGCCCGGGACATGACCGAGCTCATCGGCAAGACGCCCCTGGTCTACCTCAACAGCGTCACCGAGGGCTGCCACGCCAAGATCGCCGTCAAGTGCGAGTTCATGGAGCCCTGCGCGAGCGTCAAGGACCGCATCGGCCTCAGCATGATCCTCGCCGCCGAGCAGAGCGGCAAGCTCAAGAAGGACACGCTCATCGTCGAGCCCACGAGCGGCAACACGGGCATTGGCCTCGCGTTCGCCGCGGCCGTCCGCGGCTACAAGCTCACGCTCGTCATGCCCGACTCGATGTCGATGGAGCGGCGGATTCTGCTCAAGTCGTTTGGCTGTAACGTCGTCTTGACGCCTGGTGCCCGGGGGATGACCGGCGCGGTGATGAAGGCCGAGGAGATTGTCCGCAACACGCCCAACTCGCTGTCGCTCCAGCAGTTTGAGAACGAGGCCAACCCCAAGGTATGGATGATCCCATGCGATGTGGAGGATTGAGTTGTTGGCGGCCAAGGCTAACAATCGGACCATTGTATCCTGTAGATCCACTACGAGACCACGGGCCCCGAGGTCTGGAACGACACCGACGGCCAGGTTGACTTCTTCGTCAGCGGCGTCGGCACGGGCGGGACCATCACCGGCACCGCTCGGTACCTCAAGCCCCTCAAGCCGAGCGTCAAGATCATCGCGGTCGAGCCCGAGGAGAGCCCGGTGCTCTCGGGCGGAAACCCCGCGCCGCACAAGATCCAGGGCATCGGTGCCGGCTTCGTGCCCAAGATCCTCGCCCGGGACCTCATCGATGAGGTCATCACTGCCAGCGTCCCCGAGGCGTTCGCCATGGCCAAGCGCCTGGCGCTCGAGGAGGGCATGCTCGTCGGGCCGTCGTCTGGCGCGGCTGTCGTGGCGTCGCTCAAGCTCGCCCGCCGCCCCGAGAACAAGGGCAAGCTCATCGTCACGATCCTCCCCAGCTTTGGGGAGCGGTACCTGTCGTCGCCGCTCTTCGAGACCGAGCGTGAGTCGGCCGCCAAGCTCCCGACCGAGTCTCTGCCCGAGCCGACCAAGGCTTGAGCAGCGACGGCCAGAGAAGCCCCGATTGCCAGGTGCGCGATGTGATGGACAGCTCGCAACTGACACTCGGTGTCTCTCTCGGTCGTGCGGAATAACGATGAATATAAACGACAAACAACTCCAATCAATGTGCACATCTTTGTTCGCTTGGCTCATTGTGCTTTCTTGCTGCGACTGCTTTCTACAGGATGCGCCTTCCCCACTCGCTATGGCTCGTAGCGCTGATGCTGCTGGCCCTCATGTCATCGACGTCAGCGCAGGAAGCGCAACCAGCGTCATCGGTTGGTGTGGTGGCACCGGCGTCACCACCGCCCGGATCCATGGCGGAAGCCTGGGGCCGTTTGGGCGCGGGGGCCGCCGCCGCTGCACAGGATTTTCTCCGCATCTCAGCCGCTCTCCGAGGGGCGATGACGACGCTCCAGCAGCAGCACGATGCCATCGTGGCGGCATTGCCTTGGCTCTTGCGATGGCTTGCTGAAACGCAATAACGTCAATGCAGCGATATTCGAAATATTTGAAAATGACATATAATATAACATCAGTATCATGTCATCGGGGCAACTTCAACATGGAAAAACATGACAGATAGAGCACACTTGTTCGTACGGCACTGGCTCGGGCAGATCGTCGGATCGGTGACACGCAGCGTGCAGGTTTGTTTGGCCGGATCCATGAGCCGAAGGGCCGGGACCTCGGGGGTCCCGCAATGGGCCACATGGAACAAAACGCTGGCGCTGAATCACAAAAAGTCGATGCGTTCCTGACGTCTTCACGCTCCGTCGTACGACCACGTCCAGCAGCAGAAGAAAGATGGACGACCCCCAGTACTCGACGGGTTCTTGGACAATCAATTGGCATGAGAAAGAGACAGCGAAGAACTCGACTCTGAAGTCACTCACTGTGGGATGACGCCGAGCTTGATGGGGGAGGGGGGGGCGCGTACACCAAACTGTCCACGGGGGAGAACTTTGACCCGCCACCGTTAAAATTGGTCCCTGGTGATCCAGGAGATCGAGCCCTGGCTGTGGTCACGGAGCGGGCATCCCGGGATGCAGTACAACCCCCATGGTCCACGCTGCCATCGGGTCCCGACTGCCTGCGTGGCCACTGCGTACGACATCGTCAACGTGACCATCCTGGAGCGGTACCTGTGCCTGCGCAAGTAAAACCGTCGAGAGCCCGGAAAGCTGATGCATCCGCATCCGTGCAGCTCCCCTTCCGGACCTTGGGGGCCTGATCAACGATGGTCTTGTCCTGTTCATCGAGGGGGCGGGGTCCCTAGTTTACTCAGTCTTGTCAATCAGCGTCCTCAGTGTGAATGAATTGCATGAACAACGTTGAACGCATCGAGTTGTCATGATGTGTGAGATGGAAGGATGAAAGAGAGAGAGAAACTCATCGTCGCTCGTGCCACATCGTCATCCGTCACCTCTCGGCATGATGAACCGGGAACATCCATCACCGAACAATGGCCAATGCACGGCGTCGTCCTATCCATCATCTTTCACCTGTAACAACGCCAACGAGACGATTGCTGCTGCTGCTGCTGCTGTTGCTTCCGCCTCAGTGGTGGACCATCGCTCTCCTTCTTCTTCGGTCCTCTCCTCGCCGACGAATGCCTCGAAGACGCAGCGTCGCCTCCACCCGCTACGCATTTCGAACGCCGCGAGACCGAGTCCTTGGGAGAGAGATCCGAGCAACAGACAACAATGCTCCGGCCACACTCGATGGTTCTTCGGTAAGCGCGTAACGTCAAGGAAGACACTGGCTCAAAAGCAAGGCTCGCCGCTGCGTACGTCCTGGACTCGGCCCCTTGGGGATTCGCCGCTGATCTCGTCGCGAAACCTGCGCGAACGGGCCCGGGGGGAGGAGGGAGCCCAACCTGTGTCTCATTGGCTGCAGTCGAGTGTTGGACAGGGGGCGGCGCCGTGTGGGTGGGGCCGTCGAGCATGCGACGACCAGTCGACGGGCGGCGGTGGCAAGGAACGTCAATGCGTTTGTCCATGGGCCGGGGTCGCGATCCGCCACCCGTGGTCGACCTCGATGGGCATGAAGCACCGAAGGTTCCGGCCATTACGGGCTGCAGGTGACGCCAACGACGGCTGGTGGCGGACGAGAGGGCAGCTCATGCCGGTGGCGGGTGCCGTAAGCCCGGCGACGCATCGAGTGATGTCCATTTTGGATTCGAAGCCAACTGTGACAGCGAGTATACGCCCGATGCATATGTCTTGCAATGTATACCGCCGTACGTAATTTACCAACTGGCCAACTTTCGCGGGAAAACTATGCGTTGCCGCTCACACCTCGTTTTGGCGCCAACGCGAATCCACCCAACTGCCAGCAGCAGCAGCACAACCCACTCTGACAATCACGACAACACCGAGCAGACCAAACGATGAACTACGGCGGCGGCGGCTACGAGGCGTATGGCAACGAGGATTATGGCGGCGGGGGCTTCATGGACTCGGCCTCGCAGAGCCAGGGGACCCCAAGCAAGGGCGGACGCGGGGGCGGCGGCCGCGCGGCCCGCGATGCGCAGACGCTGGTGCCGGTGACGATCCGCCAGCTCCTCACCCGCGCCGAGACCGAGGACGCGATCCGCCTCGATGGCCATGAGCTCAGCAACATCAAGCTCATTGGCCTCCTGGGGAACGTCGTCCCGCACTCGACCAACGTGAGCTTCCAGATCGACGATGGCACGGGCGTGCTCGACGGCCGCGTGACCATCCACGCCGATGACCTCGAGTATGCCGAGTCGGAGATTGCCAAGCTGCGGTAAGTCTTGTGGCACACTGGGATGAGAACTACCCGCAATGATGGCTGGTGTGGCTGACCCAATTTTCGTTGTGTGTGCTTGGCTGGGTCGTGTAGTGATGGCATCTACGTTCGGGCCGTCGGGGGCCTCCGGACATTCCAGGACAAGCTCAGCTTCTCGTGCTACTCGGTGACCCCCGTCGAGGACTTCAACGAGATCACCCACCACCTCGCGCAGGTCATCTACACGCACTGCTACCACACCAAGGGCCCCCTGCAGTCTGCGAACAAGGCCGCGGGGGTGGGTGGCGCGGGGACGTCGCAGTACGGCCAGCCGCAGCAGCAGCAGCCATGGGGGCAGCAGGCCGGGGGCTCGACGTACCTCGGCCACGGCTCCATGGCGCCCATGGGCTCGATGGACTTCAACATGGACTCGTCGTTCTCGCCCGAGCAGAAGGCCATCCTCGACGTCCTGGGGACGTGCAACAGCGACCGCGGGCTCAAGATCGACCACATCTTTGGCGAGCTCCGCGGTCAGATGACCGAGTCCCAGCTCCGGAGCGCCCTGGACTACCTGACCAGCGAGGGCCACGTCTACTCGACGATTGACGAGAACCACTTCAAGCGCACGGCGTGAGCTTCCTCTTCGATGGCCGAGTCGACGCGGCCCCCGCGGCCAGCAGGAATCCAGTCACATTGTTTAATTAAAATACACACCCATTACACCAACAATCGATTGTGTTTTGTACTTTCTCGTTGTGCCATCTCACCATCGAGGCGCGAGATCACAAGCCCGGCGATGATCAGCATTCATAAGGGGTCATAGAGATGGAAAATCAAAACTGCAATGGGCTCAGCAATGTGCAATGGTGCCAAGTGAGGTTCATTATCACTGGTCCACGGAGAGCCTGATGAAATAAATACAAGAGAGCGTTCGTCCTCATCATGGCTGCCGTCCGTAGAATCCCGGCGCCGGCAGCGCAGTCGCTGTCAGCGCGGTATCAGCGGGTGGGCGGCGCTCGAGGTAGCTCACGCGCTCGGCCTGGAACTTGCGGAGCTGGCGGAGAAAGTGGCACTCTCGGAGCGTGGCGTTGATGTGGCGGTAGGTCCCCGGCGGCGTCTCCGCCCGACGAGCCATGGGCTCGTGCTCAATGTCCATCATCTCCATCGTCGTGTCGTGGTCTTGATCAAATTGGTGATGCCGCCATGCTACCATTTATTAACCAGGCAATCAATCCGCAATGGTTTCGTTTTCCTCTCCAGCCCCCGAACGCACACACCAAACCAACCTCGGTGGTCCTGCTGGGCGAGGCGGAGTCGCTTGAGCTCGCTCTCAATCTCGTCGTCGCTTGCATTTTGTTGCTGGTGGTGTTGTAACTCCCCACTGCTCCCATCTCCGGTGTGAACCTGCGTCGCACTCCACTCGCGCTTCCTTCCCGCGGTGACAGGAGCCCTCGACATTGTCCGCGTCGGCAGCGAGTGACCGTGTTGCATCGTCGGGCAGCGTCGTCGGTGGGCGTTGGTTGACTGCTTCGAACTGGGTTGACCCGAAATGCAAAGAAGGAATTGACTTGGTGCTGCTGTGAATTGGTGAAATGTTGCAGAGGACGTCGTGGTGTGGGCCACATAAAACTCGGCACCAGAACATGCGACAACCAAAGTCGTTTTTCCCAAATTTCGAATACTGTGTGCCGCCCTCCAAAAAACGGTTGACTTTCGTCAGAGAGATTCATTGTTATGATGATGGCATTGGATGCCCCACTCGCAAGTTGCGCAAGTGGCGGTGGCGCCGGCAACGACGAGTCCATGGCCTCTAGCGCCAGTGCGAACCCCGCGCCCGGGGGTTCATCGTCCCCGACGCCGTCGATGACGACTGCCGCGATCTCCGAGGCAGCGGAGCTGGACCGGGCGGTGCCCTCGGTCCCCTCCTCCGCGTCCACCTCGGGGGTGTCCGTCCCCCCGTCCCCTCCGTCCTCGGTCTCCTCCCGGGCCTCCTCCTCCGCCGCGTCTGCCTCCTCCGCCGCCTCCTCCTACTCGTCGGCGCTCCTCCCGTCCCCCGTGCGCCTGCGCTTCCACTGGGAGGGCTACCTCCAGAAGCGCTCCGACTGGCTCAAGCACTGGGAGACGTACTACTTTGTCCTCCGCGGCCGGCGGCTCTACTGCTACCTCACCGAGGACGACGCCCGCCGACAACCGGCCAAGTCCAAGATCAAGAAGGGAAAATTCGGCTTTGCCGACCGGGTGACGCTCACGCGCGCGTGGGACGTGGAGGAGACCTCGAGCGAGGCCGTGGCCTCGTCCTCCGCCGCCTCCTCCACCGCCGCGGCCTCCACTGCCGCCGCGACCACAGTGAGTCCCCGCGGGGGGACGAACGCCTCCGCCCCCGGCGGCAGCACGACCACGAGCAGCAGCAGCAGCGACCGCCACGTGCCGTCGCCGTTCCGCTTCACCTTCGAGACCGACAAGGGCCACCAGCTCCACTTCCGGACCAACTCGGAGGCGAGCAAGTTCCTCTGGCTCCACGTCGCCGCGACGGCGATCGCCGACCACGAGCCCACGGGGGCCCCGCGCCCGGCGGCCGAGCGCCTCCGCACGGGGCTCGAGGAGTTCTACCAGGCGTACGAGTTCTTCCAGGCCGCGCTCAGCGACCTCGTCAGCGTCGAGATGGCGGCGACCTGGGAGCGTGGGGACGCCGCCGGGGGAGGATTGGGGGGAGGATTGGGAGGAGGGGGAGGAGGAGGGGGCCTCCCCTCCTCCGCTGCTCCCCCACTGAGCTCCTCCGTCTCGGGGCCTACCCAGGCTCGGAGCAGCAGCAAGATCCAGTCGACCTTCACATCCGTGGCCCCGAATCAGCCCCTCCGGCGGACGCAGCGCGCGCCGCCCCACGACCGGCTCCTCGTGCGTTTCTTCTCGCTCCTGAGCCCCGAGATCGTCCTGCGCTCCAATTACCTCCCGATGGTCCCGTTCGAGGGCAAGTACCGGGGCTTCAATGGGATCCTCGAGTACTTTGTCCGGCTCACGCACTCGGCGCGCTTTGAGCAATTCTGCATCGAGCGCGTCGACGTCGAGGTCGACGAGGAGACGACCCGGAACTCGCGGATCGTCGTCATCTCGGGGCGCGAGACCATGCAGGTCCGGGCCAATCACGCGACGTTCATGCAGCAGTTTACGCACAAGTTGCACTTCAAGCCCAAGAGCGGGGGCCTCGTGAGTCGCTGGGAGATCTACGGGGACGTTGTGGCCTCGAGTGTGGTCTTCAAGGCCCCCGGGTTCACCACCAACCTCACGCTGCCGTCGCTCTCGGAGCGAATCCGGGAGTCATTCGTCGGCGGGTACATCATTTCTCTCAACCTGCAGCAGATCGCAGATGTGCGTTCCAGAGAACTCACCCAGAAGGATGTACGTGGACGGTCTCGCTCTTGTGAGTGATGGAAAAGGTGGCTGACTCTTGACGTCTTGCTTGATTAGAAATTCTTCGTTCGGTGCTCCCTGGACACCAACGAATTCGATGGTGTGTGGCATACAGAGGCGCAGTCTCGGCCCACTGCGCCGATTGAGGTTCCTATTGAAGTCGAGTCCAATGGGGCAACATATGCAAACGGCGCATCAGCATCGAGTCAATCGTCAGCGGTCTCAATGGTCAATCTTGTCTACATCTTCAATCAACAGCTTTACCTGCAATTTGACCGCCTCTCACGAGACGACAACACCCTGTTGCTGATTGAGTTCTGTCGTGACTCCAACCACGAAGCCGTCGCTCGTACCTTGGTGAATTTGGCGCCATTTCTCAACACCAGTCGGAGTGGTGGCGCCGCTGGTAACGCCATCGTCGACTACCAGAGTTACGTCTTGTCGAACGACCACCAGAGCTTTTTCGGCAAGTTGGTGTTGGGTGTTTCAATCTCATCGCTGTCAGTTGCAAGGGAGCAGCGGAGGTCTCGTCAGAGCAGTCGGGCATCTGCATCGTCGAGAATGTCGTTTCCGTGGCAGCGTGATAGTACTCACAGCATCAAGTCAATTCGAGAGGATTCTGAATCGGGAGTCGACCATGACAGTCCTGGTGTTGCCGCGCTCGCAATGACTGGCCTCCGCGCGCTGGCATCGAAGAAAAATGCTAGTACTCCTGCTGCAGAGGATGAAGTCATGCATCAATTTGTGATCAATGGTGTCCGGTACCAGCTTGCTGAGAAATACCGAATGGTGAAAATAGTGGGGAAAGGCACCTATGGCGAGGTTATTGCTGCGAGCGACTTTGTCAATGGGGGGACGTACGCCATCAAGAAACTTCCGCAATTCTTGCGTCATCCGAAGGTTGCGATGCTTGCCCTCCGTGAAATCAAACTGATGAATGATCTGGGCTCACACCCGTGTTTGATGGAGATCCATGAACTTCAGAAGCCACTGGACTATGACCATTTTGAAGATCTGTACATTATTCAACCGCTCATGGAAATGGATCTATGCCGCATCATTCACTCGAAGGAACACCTGAGCGACGATCAGGTCCAGTTCTTCATGTACCAGATCCTTTGTGGGATTCACTATCTGCACTCTGCCAACGTCCTCCACAGGGACCTGAAGCCCAGTAACATTCTTGTTAATTCCGATTGTCGCCTCAAAGTGTGCGATTTCGGACTTGCTCGGCATGCCAATGACCGTGATCTCGCCGAAGGACTGTCCGAGTATGTCGTCACGAGATGGTACCGTGCCCCGGAGCTGCTCCTTGCGAATGCTTACACGAAAGCAGTGGATATGTGGTCTATTGGCTGCATCTTTGGCGAACTCCTCGGACGAAGAGTGCTGTTCCCTGGCGCATCGTACGTTGATCAGCTCAAGGTCATTGTCGAAATTGTCGGAACGCCAAAGACGTTCAACTTTTGCGACAATCCGGTCGCCCGGCGATATGCCGGGCGCCAGTTTTTGCTCCAGAGTCAGGCAATCGAAAAAGTCAACTGGCAGCACGTGTTTCCCGATGCCAACCCGGAAGCCCTGGACCTCCTGGACCGCCTTTTGCAATTCGACCCCGCGAATCGGATCACCGCCGCGGAAGCTTTGGAGCATCCCTATGTGAGCCAGTGGCGGGATTCGCGGATGGAACAGCCTTGTCGAGAAGAATTAGCATCCCGCCTCGGTCAATTTGACTATTCCCAACTGCCATGGGATCCACAACTACTGAAGGATTTGCTCTACGAAGAGATCATGAAGACACAGCATCGACTCCGTGAGGAAACCTCGTATGCCTTGCGATGATTTCGGATAGATGCCAGTCACCATAGACTTTTGAGGATGCTTTCTAAACGACCACTAAATTCTAAACGTGGGGTGTGGTTTTTCTTCCCCCCCCATAGTCCCTCGTCTCCTCTGTGCCCAAATTCGGGACCGCAGTCATCCCCCTGGCCCCCCGCAATCGATCCATTCCTTGTGGTCTGGTACAAGAAGCCACGATGACGAGTGAGCAGGACGCCGGGCTCCCGGCGTTCTTCACCAACGGCAGCGTGGATGACTCCAAGTACGAGTCCCTCCTCGCAGACCTCCGGGCGCACGACCTCCTCGGGCCCGCGGTCACCGATGGCGGCGAGACTAGTGGCGCGGGGGCATTTGGCTCGGGCAGCGCGTCCTCGCTCTTCTTCAACGACGCGTTCTCGGCCGTGTTCATGGGGAACTTTAGCGACTCACTGAGCCTGGGCTTCCTCGATGACGACAAGGGGCGCAAGTCCAGTGCGTCGACGACGACAGCGGCTGCCAAGCCCCCGCCGGGATTCGCCTCGGCCCCACCTGGGTTGGCTCCCAGCGATATTGGTACGTCCACTCCTCTCCCCCGTCCACTCCTCTCCTCCCTCCTCCTCCCTCCCCCCATCAGCGGAGGGACGAGCAGCCGGAGATAAATTACCGGGAGGAAAAGAGAAGGATGGCGGCGGTTGTTCTCTCCCTAAAGGTCTAACCCGGTCAATGACGATTAGACCTCAAGTGGGCCCGTGGGCAGCAAGAGTTTTCCAAGCTCGAGTCCAAGTTCCACGTCCCCAGTGCCAGTGCCCCGGCTGCGGATGACACGGCGAGTGTCGACGGACTCGACGAGACCCAGCTCCTGAGCCTCAAGGCCCTGGGCCTCGATGACGACGACGCGCAGTCGGTCGCGAGCGCCGCTCGGAGCCCCGTCAAGCCCCCGCCGCCACCGGCACCGGCCTCCTCGGCGGTACCTCCGCCCCCGGGCGCGTGGCAGCAACAGCTCCCTCCTCCGCCCCCTCCGCCATCGCACCAGCATCTCCACCACCCGCCCCAGCAGCATCATCAGTATGGTGGTCCGCCGTCCCACCCACAGCAGCAGTACCCCCCACCGCCCCCGCCCCCACCGGGACACATGGGTCCTCCCCACGGCGGACACATGCCCCCGATGCCCCACGGGGCCCCGCCGCATGGGGGACGTGGGGGAGCGTACCACCCGATGCACTATCCGCATCCACCACCACCACCGCCGCCACCGGGCCACATGGGGATGCCCCCCCATCCACATCCGCATCCGCACGGCCATCCACCCCATGGCCACCATCCACTGCATCCACCGCCGCCGCCAGGCCACATGCGCGGACCGATGCCCCCGCACTTTGCCCCGCCGCCTGGCCCACGCGGGGGGCCCCAGTACCCGCCGCCGATGGTCGCCGTCGCGCCGCGGTTCAAGATGATGACGCCCCGGGACATTGCCTTTGTCACCCAGCAGCAGCAGAAGCAGATCCGCTCGAGTGACCCATTCAGCGATGACTATTACTTTCACAACTATGTCCAGAAGCGCTCCCGGGGCCCGGGTCCCGGTACCGGTGGAGGTGTGGGCGGCCACCCGGGGCCCTCGGGTCTGCCCCTGCCGTCGTGGAAGCTCGAGCACGTCAAGTCGGTGAACCGCCAGGACGCGACCCGCGCGGCCCGGTCCCGTGAGTGGGAGGCCCAACACCAGGTCCTCGGGCGGAACAACCAGCGGAGCCTCTATCGCCCCAAGCAGCTCCTCAACCTCACCACCGAGGAGGACCCCAAGACCGACGCTGCTGCCGCATCGGCGGAGGGCGGGTCCCCCACGAGCCCCCCGGCGGCCGAGTCATCGACGGAGGCCGGGGTTGCCCCCGAGACCACGACCACGACCACGCCGCCCACGACGATGGTGGTCAAGACCGACGCGGCCGTGTTCTCGACCGACTTGTGGAACAAGCGCCACGAGATTGATCGCGGGTTCCAGTGCCTCTTGTCCCTCCAGGATGCGCGCCACTTGCTGGATGCCCGTGGGATCAACGTGCAGCAGTTCCACTCGATGGACGAGCAGAGCATGGACCCGGCGCTCGCGGCGTTGCGCGCGCTCACGACCAAGCTGCTCCTGGAGCTCGCGAATCTCCTCGGCGTGAGTGTCAAGGAAGGCGAGTCCCGGGGCGTGGAGTGCAACCTGGAGCAGCTCCACCGGATGCTCTCGGTGGCCAAGGGCAAGCGCCTCGTCAGTCGGGCCCTGCCGTTGCTGCACCCGTCGGCCCGCCTGGTGCTGCTGCCGTTCCTGATTGAGGCGTTTCTGGGTGGTTCGGCCGTCAGCTCGCTCGCCAGCGAGACCTCGGCGGACAACAAGAAGGCGAATGACGACGAGGACGAGCGCCTGAGCCAGGCCCTGGTCCTGATGCTTCTCTACCGCCCCCCGGCGCCGACCGCCGACCTCTTGACCGAGTCACTGCGACGGGTCATGGCCGGCCACGACCTCGCGACCATGCGGGTGCTGCTCTACAATCGTAGTCGCGCCGAGGCCCTGCAGGCCCTCCTGCAGAGTGGCGGAACGGCGACCGCCGAGGCCAACGAGTCGACCAAGCAGGCGTGGAGCGCCGCCCAGGACAAGTTTGTGAGCCTCGCGACGGCCATCAAGCAGTCGGCGTAAGTGTGGTGGTGGGTGATTAGCTTGCTGCTGCCCCCCCCACTCACACGCGTAGATTTTTTTTTAGTGATTCCATTCAGAAGTAAACAAGAAAGATGAACATGCATGTGATGAAGATGTGATGTAGCTTGTTGCATGGTGTTATGCTTAAATATTCGTACATACAGACGGTCTAGAATTCATAGTCCCAGGTGAAGGCCTCGACATCGGCCACGCCAATGCCATCGACGAGCCCCGTGAGCTCCTCGAGGTCCTCCGGGTAGAGCGTCGCTGGTGTCCGGCAGGGCTCGATGTCGTAGACCTCACGCGGGGAGAGGTACGCAAACGTATCACAATCATACGCGGGGACGAACTTTGGGTGGGGCTCCATCAGGGCGTCAGCGCTCGGGACGGTGATGGCCGCGAGCATGACCACGTTCGTGGGCTCATTCTTGATCGAGCGAGTCGTGCTCGAGGTGGCATCATCGGTGGGCTCGTTCTTGATGACCACGGGGTCGGTGGTCGCGTCGTCACGGGGCTCGCGCTTGAGGAGCACGGGTTGCTTGTGCTCCACGCGCCTCTTCTTGGCCGCGGGGGGGAGCCGCGTGGCCACGCGGGCCTCGGCCTCGTACTTGCGGGCCTGCTTGCGGAGCTCGAGGCGACGCTGGTTCAAGATGGCCTTGGCCCTGTGGAACTCGCAGAGCTTGTGCAGGATCCCCTGGCGTTTGACGGCCCGGACGCGCGGGCACTTTTTGCTCGAGTACTGGCAGCGGGCGTCCTCGTTCGGGGCGAGCTCGTCGGGCCTTGGGGGGCGATCGACGAGGGCCTCGGCGAGGTCGAGGCCCTGGTCACGGACTTGCTTGGCCGCCTGCGCCGCGGCCTGGGCCTCGGTGTTGGTCTTGCGGCTCTTGCGGGGGGCCTTGGGGGCCGTGGACAGTGGCAGTGAGGTCGGCGCGGGCATGGGCGTCGTCGGGTGTGGTGCAGGCGGCAAGTCGGAAACTGATGGGAAGACCCCGAGTCTTCCGGCGGGCGGACAGATGCGAAAGTGTGGATGGATCCGCCCCCTCTGGGGCCACGCCCCCATCCACACCCTGGCCCGCCTCCACGTCCCGTGCGTGCGTGCATACACACACACACACACTGCACGGCACGGCACAACAAACAGACTGTGGACCAAGCCCGTACCCAGCGTCCACACGGCCCAGGACACACCCGTCGGGACTGTCGCCCGCGAGGTCCACAGTCGCGACGCGTCGAGAGAGGGGGCCACTCCCGCACAGTCTCCGCGCGGCCAGTGATCATTGGCCCAACGGCCCAGCACGTCACGCCACCGATGCACGCACGCCGCCCCATCGTTCCTTCAAACTCGCAACCGTGGCCCCTTAGGCCGAGAGGGTGCGACACCGACACACATCCACACTGTGCACCTGGGCGCCCGATCGGTCAGTCGCCGGCGGCCCACAGCACCGGGGATGACACACGGTCCGCCAGGGGTGGGATTTCAGATCCGCACCTGTCCCCAGGTGCAAAAGAACCAACAGGTTTTTTCTGTGATCAACGGATTCCCAGAGGCGCCGTGCGCGAAGCTTGCTGAGCCCCCGACACACACACAACCAACAGAAAGTTGTGTGTGTGTCGGCCGGCCATTAGTCACGGCGCATGCACGCGCTGTACATTCTGTACAGCACGGTACATTCGCCTCCTGCACACTGCATCACCCACATGGCACTGCCGCCAATGTATGACAGTCATGAGATGTGTGCTGTCACAGCACGGACTGCCTCGGAGGTGGCGGGCGTTCGTGTGAATCAATCTCTGTTGCCCAGCGTTGACAGCGTCCAGGAGGGGCCCGCTCGCCGCGGCTATGCAATTCCAGTCACGTGCAAGAAGTCCCATTAGGCAGCCCCTGGATACGTGCCGCAGAAATGGGACGGCCCCCAGCCACGCGAAAGACAACACGCCGAGTGTGTATGTGCAATTGTGTCGCACTGCCCAGGCACACAGCACAGCACAGCACAGCGCATCATGCCCTGCACGCGTGGTGGCGTATGTACAGTATGTGTGTGTGTGTGTGTGCGTGTGCTCTGCCCGATTGTTGAGTTTGGTGATTATCCCTGGTGGGACTGACGCCGCGAGACGGACACAACGCCAAACTGTCGACTCCGACTCGGGCAGTGAAGGCAAATTCACCCTGAAGAATCTGGTCTCGACCAGCTCAGACCCCGGCCGTGCATGGGGCGACAGTCAGAATGCAATCGTGCACACGGCATCTACATCGGGTCAAAGCAAACACGATTACACGTACGTACCGACAGCCCCGATGGCCGTCGGCTGAAGGTGGTTGCACATGGCGCATTGAGTGTGCCCCATTTGTGCTCAAAGTGGACCTGCGTGGGGGTGCACAACCAGTAGTCCACCTCGCAGAACGCACCTGCGCCTGCGTTGAATTGCGGGTCGCTTCAATCCTCTCTGCTTGTCCATCGACACGCATCAATTGTCGTCGAAACTGAGATCTCGAGGGAGCACATCCGGCGGCTGATGAATCATCAGGCTGGCTGCCAGCCATGCCCGCGGCGTGTGCACATTCCGAATGGAACGACAGGACCTGAGCACAGAATCACTCTTTGTGGCTGCGGAATGCCCGCCAGGGAAGCCTCGTTGTCCGAAACACGAGTGCCTGACTCGCCGCAAGCACCCGCGCCATCGCTCAGCATCCAAATCGAACCACACGTCTGTTGCAGCACCGGCGTTTTGCCTGCGGACGAGCGAGTGCCCGCGTTCCTGTCAACTTTCCCAAAGGACGGGCCCCACATCTGGGTCAAGTTGTGTGTCTTGACTGCGTCATATCATAAGGAACGGGACAGGGTGACCCGAAGATATTCTTCGTATTAGCATAGTATCCGTTTTCACAGATAATGTATTGATCGAAGGTGAATAGTGTCCTCCTCGTGCGATCCACACCGTGTCCATCAATCGGACGAGCCAAAAATGCATTTTGAGAGGTCTTCCACCGACCTTCCCGCAAGCATCCGACTCACTTTGGTGCGCCAGACACGCACCCACCTTCCGATTTGACATTCGCGCCGCGTGTCAAATTGAGTCGATGGGCACTGTACAGTATCCCCCCCTGCAAGCTCAGGTTGCACTCCAAGCGCCAGCAATCGTGGCTTGTGATTCGCAATGCATGAGCAACGCGGCCGCGCGTGATTGCGATTTCAACACTATATAATACGGTGCTGTTGATTGGGCATCATTCTCGGCCCATTCACGCTCGCTATTCCTGTGCATGCTGCTCCCAAATTTACATGGGCCCCTCCAACTGCCCCCGGTTCAAGGGGCCGTTGGGGGCAACGGCGGCAACGCGGGCTTCCGAAGTGAAAATCCAGCGCCGCGATCCACTGGCGTCGCCAATCGATTGACGGCTCGCGAAACCGGATCAGCTTCGCCAGTGCATCCATCCACTGCCCGTGGATAGTGGTCCACTGAGGAGGTCGTGGCTTGTGACACCTCCAACCAGCTAGCCAGCGTCGAACCGTGACTTCGGGTTGTGGCTGAGATGATGGACGACCAACCAGTGGGAGGGCCACGTTCGACGGCGTCAACCCCGCTGGCGCCAGGGGTGGCTGGGGCATTCCTGGGGCTCCTCGCGGCCGCGACGGTGGTCGCGTTGGCCGCGTTGGCCCCGTCACCGGCCACTGCCACCGCCGCGGCCACCAATGCCACATGCCCCCATGCCCAGTTGTACCTGTGGCTCACGGGAGGAGGGCTCGTGGTCTCGTCGGTGGCGCTGCTGTCCCTGCGGCTGTCCATACGCATCCGCACTTGGCGTAACCGATTGGCCCTACGGACCATCGCGTGGCCAATCTCCCTGAGGGCCCTGGAGGGAGCCACACTGGCGGCCACGACGGGATCATGGGGCCTCTACGGGCTCGTGGTCATGTGCGGCCGCGCGGTCCCCTCGGGATGTGAACTGTGGCCGATCCACGCGGCCGTCGTCCTCGCGGTCGGGGGAATCATCGTCGGTCTCGTGGCCACCGGGTGGACGGTGGTCGCCCTCGCCCGGGACCGTCCACCTGGCCAGGAGGTACGTCGTCCACTGCTGCCATTGTCATTGTGGATCCGTGAACGATCCCGTTTTGTCCACAGACCGCCCCGGCACTCGTCCTCCTGCGCTGCTCGTGCTGCCCGGGCTTCTGCCAGCGGCTCCTCGTGGTCTTCCCCATCCTGGTCGTGGCCATCTCCGATGGGCTCCTCTGGCGCCAGGCCGTGACCCACGGCTGCCCCGCCGAGCTCACGCGCTGCGTCCTCGGGTCGACGCTGATCTTCTCCTCGATGCTCGGTCTCGTGGGCCTCGGGGCCCTGGGCCGCTGGTTGCACCTGCGATCACCGGGACGCTCCCCAACCGAGCGCAGCAGGCGGTGGCGGCAGGTCCTGATCTTCGTGACACTCCTCGCGACGGGCATCACCGCCGTCGCCTGGGCCGTCCACTGCACGACGACCTTGCATCATCGGGATTGGAAGGCCCTCGTCGAGTCGACGTCAGCCTCGTGCAGTCGATTGCAATTGCCCCGGTCCGTGCGGGTCGTGGCTCTCGAGCTCTACATCGTCGGGGCGCTGGTGCTTATCCTCACGGGCTGCTGCCGCCTCGAGCGCCAGCTCCTCCGTGAGCAGCGTCCGCAGATCGACGAGACCATGCTCTCGCCCAATGCCCTGCGCCCCGCGGCACGGCCAAAGACCTCGGGGATGACCACCAGTGATGCGGTCGTATGAAAACGAAATGCGAACAAAGTGTTGTTTCGAATTCTCAATAAAACCACACGCGACCGCCGAGCCGTGCTGTGTCTGCGCCTCCGTCCCCATCCCATTCATCACACCAACACCGTCGGCGGGGCGTCCTTGACGCCGTCCAGGTGCCCTGCTGCCGTGTTCTCGTCCTCGCTGTCCTCATCGCCGTCGTCGTCATGGACCGCAATGGCCCCGTGGCCCAGGCCCATGTGGTGGTGGTGGTGGTGATGGTGGTGGTGGTCACCCATGCCTTCGGCCATCGCCGCCGCGACGCCGCTGCCGTCGTCGTTGCCGTGCTCGTAGGTCACGTAGCTGCGCTTGAGCGTGAGGCCATTGCGGCGGATAAACTTGGTCACCCAGTTCTCCGAGGCCTTGAAGTTGGCATTCGTGCGTTGGAACATGTGCTGGGCGGTCTTGGCGATCCACTTGCGGGTCACGCGGTCCTTCTTGGCCCGCTCCTGGATCACAATCACCAGGAGCTTCTCCTCCGACTCCTCGAGATAGGGCTTGCGCCCGCCCCCGCGGATGCGCTTCTTGCTCGACGAGTCGTTCATGATCTTGTCGCGGTTCTTCCACCACTTGCGGAACGACGACGCGCTCACGTCCCAGTTGAGCGCGCTAAAGTGCTTCTCGGCCCGCGATGGCACGCCCTTGCCGGGCCCCATGATCCACTCGATCGCCTCCTTCTTCATGCTCAGGGGGATGCTCTTGCGGCGCATCGTCTGGCCACTGGCCCGGGCCGCGGCGTGCGAACCATGCTCAGGGGACGAGATCACGACCGCCGCAGCCGACAGCGGCATGAGATCCATCGAGTTGGCCGAAACTGTGTCCACAGTCAGCGGGAGCCCGGCGTCGGTCTTGTGCGGCGACGCATCCGGTTGTGGTTGGTGCTGCTGGTGCGCGTGTGATGGCCCAGGGCCGAGGAGGTGCGTCGCGTCGCCGAGCGCCGCCCCCGTGGCCGCGGCGACGTGCTGCTGGAGCTGCTGGAGCTGGGCCTGCTGGGCCTGGACCTGCAGGAGGAGCTGGTGCATCGTCGGCTCCGTGGCCGCCGAGACCAGCGCCAGGACGTCGTCGGCGGCGCTCGTCGCGTGCGGGGCCACCGCCGCCGCCACCGTCGTGGTCGTCATCAGCGGGGCCCCGGTGGCCGTCGTCGACGTCACTGCCGCCGCCGCCGCCACCGCCGCCGTGGTCGTTGTCGTTGCCGGGAGCTTGGTGGCCATGATGATCGTGCTGTATTCAAGTCGGGGCTTGTAATTGGCGCCGGTGGGACCACCCAACTTCGATGCTGTGGCGTTTTGAATGTAGCGAGAAGGGAGAAGAAGAGAAAAAAACATCGGAAAGCGAGGTTTTATCAAAAATAAGCTTCGCAGGTTTTATGGAGAAACCTCGACATAAAAATGAGACTATGGTTGAATATCATAAAAACTCTGACGGAACCGGTATACAAACTCCAAGTCACTGCAATCGGAACCTAATCCTCTGATTCTAAAATATATGCGGCGTCTGATTGGCCACTCTAGTGGCGGATGTGTGTCCCCAACAGGAGTACGCGAAGCGGACTCGTCCTGCGAGGGCGGCCTCCGCCCGAGATCCTACGACCTGGCAACACCACATGGAATGCTCTATCTAATCGGCCACCACCGAAGGTCGGCGGCATCGAGCTCTTTAGCGAAGCGGAGCGTAAGCGAAGCGTAGCGGGAGCGAAGAGGGCACTCAGTGCGCAATCAGCGAGCCACTTGGTATCTGATACGGATCTGTAACGGGGTTTGGCCCCTTACATGGGAATATGCTCGAGGGCAGGAGTTCACGAGTATGCAGCATCAGAGGCTGCCCGAGCATATTAATAATTGTGTGGTTACCCATAACAGTTATGTGATATGGGGGAATTGGTATA
>JAADYI010000413.1:0-18441 GCA_023338185.1 Lagenidium sp. CBS 127285
CCCCTAGAGCGCTGCGATCCGCCTCCCCTAACCCGGTCCGCTCCCGGCTGGGGAGCTCTTTTGTGTGGCAGTGGAAGGCGATCTTTTTTCTTCGACTGCACGCCACGGGAACTCGCCGCATTCGCCAGCACATTGGCATTCGCCATCGACTCATTGCGGAATTTCAAGCCTCCACAACACACAAGCCCTTCAAGCGCCCTTCCCCTCCCTTATCAACCATGAGCAAGCTCGACCGCGCCGTCTACGACCGCTACATGGAGCTCGAGCAGCCCGAGAACGTGGTGCTCGCCGAGTACGTCTGGATCGGCGGCTCGGGCGAGGACCTCCGCTGCAAGACCAAGACCCTGACCAAGCCCCCGAAGTCTGTCGCCGACCTGCCGATCTGGAACTTCGATGGCTCGTCGACGGGCCAGGCCCCCGGTGAGGACTCGGAGGTGCTCCTCCGCCCGTCGGCCATCTTCAAAGATCCCTTCCGCAAGGGCAACAACATTATCGTGCTCTGCGACTGCCTCAAGCCCGACATGACGCCGATCGCCAACAACACCCGCGTCGAGTGCGCCCGCGTGATGAAGGCTGCCGAGGCCCACGAGCCGTGGTTTGGCCTTGAGCAGGAATACACGCTCTTTGAGGCCGACAAGGTTACACCGTATGGCTGGCCCAAGGGCGGCTTCCCCGGTCCCCAGGGCCCGTACTACTGCGGTGCCGGCGCGCACTCGGCCTTCGGCCGCCTCGTTGTCGATGCGCACTACCGCGCGTGTCTTTACGCGGGGATCAACGTCTCGGGCATCAACGCCGAGGTCATGCCCGGTCAGTGGGAGTACCAGGTCGGCCCGTGCCAGGGCATGGACGCCGGTGATCACCTGTGGATGTCGCGCTACATTCTCCTCCGCGTCTGCGAGGACTTTGGCGTGAACGTGTCGTGGGACCCCAAGCCGATCCCCGGGGACTGGAACGGCGCCGGCTGCCACACGAACTACTCGACCAAGGCCATGCGCGAGGAGGGCGGCATGGCCGTGATTGTCGAGGCCATTGAGAAGCTCAAGCTCAAGCACAAGGTGCACATTGCCGCCTACGGTCAGGGCAACGAACGCCGCCTCACGGGCCGCCACGAGACGGCCAGCATTGACCAGTTTTCCTACGGCGTGGCCAACCGCGGTGCGTCGGTGCGGATTCCCCGCAGCGCCGAGGCCGAGGGCAAGGGTTACTTTGAGGACCGCCGTCCGGCCTCGAACATGGACCCGTACGTCGTGACCTCGCGCATTGTCAAGACCACGGTCCTCAACGAGCCGTAGATTGTCGCGTTGGGTTCCTCCTCTCCTCGTGTCGTGTTGGGAAGGCAATGGCGGCGACATTGGCCACCACCGCCCGCCTCGTGTCTCCCTCTGTAATAGCCTATTGCCAATTTAAATACCGAGAAACAACCCTCCCCCGCTGTGATTGTACCCTTTGCACTTGCATTTGTGATGCAATTCGTAAAACACCCCACACCAAAAGCTTCCCTCTCCATCCTAGCGGGCACGGCCACTCGCTCTTTTCGTCCCCACGGGTGGATGCTGGTCTACACACACACACACACACATACGCACAGTCGTTGTAGTGGTTGGTTGGACCAGGAGCCACGGGCTTGGCACTGTGTGACCAAAGCAATTGACGCCCGAGTTGATGTGCAGTTTTGATGTGGGTGGAGCTGGTGGTGGCACCGCAGTCGCAAAGCCAGGACGAGGATGCATGGGAAAAAACCGGTGAGCCAACCGGTAAATCAAAAATGTAGCCATCTCAAGCGACCTCTATTACCACAACTGGGTGTGGGGCAACGTGGGCAACGGTGTAATTGCTACAAGGGCGTCGCCGTCGTCATGGTCGTTCGACTCACGTGAGTTTGCTGGTCCCGTAGGTCGCCACGTTGCTCCCGCGGCGGCTCGGAGGCGGCTGGCAGCGTCTCCACACGACGTAGACGAGCATGATCGCGATGTTGAACGAGCCGCAGATGAGCCACACGCGGGAGCTCTGGGCCAGGAGGACGCCACTGAGGACGAGGATCTTGGGGACCGTGATGGCCCAGGCGCCGGTGTTCCCGAAGGGCACCTCGAAGGGCCGCTCCGTGTCCTTTTCAATGTACTTGAGGCGGAGGAAGGCGAAGAACTCGAGCAGAAGCGACGTGCTATCGACCGGGATCACAACGGACAAGTCTTTACGATCACACCGACCCCCGCCTTTCAACGATGCCACATCGAACACTTACTTGTTGAAAAACGTGTCCAGGACCACGAGGAACTCGAACGAGTTGCTCATGAGGATGGCCGTCGTGCACGTCTGGAAGAACACGGCCGCGATGGGCGTCCCAAAGCGCTTCCACTCGGTCGCGAGGATGCTCGGCATGTACTTGTAGTCGGCCGTGGCCCACAGGGCCCGGGAGCTGCAGGCCATGACCACGTTGAACTCACCCAGCGTGGCAATCACCGCCGCGGCGCCGACCCAGACCCCGAGCCAGTGACCGATGCGCATGGCCACAGTCTCGAGCATGCCCTCCTGCCACAACGCAAAGTCGGGTTCGACCATGATCCCCGCCGCGACGGGGAAGGCATAGTTGATGGTGATGAGGATCATCGCAATGCCGATGGCGATGGGGTACGTCCGCCCGCCGTCCTTGACCTCACCGGCGACGCAGCCCAGCGAGTCCCAGCCCTGGTAATTCCACAGGATCGTCGAGAGAAAGAGTGACCAGTCGATCGACGGAGCAACCTGCCCCCAAGTCGCTACGTTGAATGTCTCGACGGACATCGGCTCGAGAACAAACGGCGCGAGGACAAAGAGTGACATGGCCACGCTCGCTAGGGCCACCGCTCGCATGCCTACGGCGTTTGCCACAAAGACAAAGAGCAGCGCCGTGCCCTTGACGAGCCAACGGTGGTGACTCTCCATTGTGATCCCATAGCCCGACGCCAGGAACGCCTCGATGTAGCTGCAAAAGAGCACCGGATACGTCGGCAGGTCACAGACATTGCTGGCGATCGAGTTGAAGGCATTCATCCAGCCGGCAAACTCCCCGAGGCCCCGACGGACCCATAGGATGTAGCCGCCGTTCTCGTCGATCATCGTGCTCAATTCGGCCGTCTACAACAAACAACACGAGCGTCAACCATACACAAACCCGATAACGTCATCGCTGTGGGGATGCTGCACAATACCATGAGCGCC
Source organism: Lagenidium sp. CBS 127285 (assembly GCA_023338185.1). Taxonomy (NCBI): domain Eukaryota; phylum Oomycota; class Peronosporomycetes; order Pythiales; family Pythiaceae; genus Lagenidium; species Lagenidium sp. CBS 127285. Next base: position 3,199 of record JAADYI010000413.1, read on the forward strand.
TGGGGCAAGCCCCACGTGAAGGGCAGCACGATCACCGCCAGGAGCACGGGATACGGGCCCGCGGCGTGAACGGCGTCCTCAACGCCAAACGGTCCCGCAGCGACGGCAAAGTACGCGATGAAACCGAGCGTCAGGTAGTTGATCGTCCGGTCTTTGCGGCGGTGGGCTCCGTCGTCGACACCGTCGCTTTCGCTACTGCGGGGATCATCGTCGACGAGGAGCGAGTGGTGCTCGTGGGTCGGGGATACGTGCGTCGGGAGGTTCCGCCAGGCCTTGAGCGGCGAGCGATCGGCAGACGACGGGGGCACGAGATGCAACGCGTGTGCGGCCTCGTCCTTGGAGTTGAAGCGCGTGCGGATGGCCCGCTCGGGGCGCCTGCCGCCGCTGTTGCCATTGGCATTGGCACTGCTGTTGACGTTTGCACCAGTGGTTGGCATGTTTTGGAAGTTGGTCGGTGGGCGCGTGGAGAGACACTCAGCGGACGGCGGTGTCGATCATGCGCAGCGGCGGCAGCGAATGGGCGGTGATGGCAGCAGGGGGCGTCGTGGTCGCGTGCGCAGGTGCCGAGGAAGTAGCGGACGGAGCAAGTGCCGAACGATATCTTCAGGAGCTCCTCGAGCACAAGTCACGACAAGAAAGCGATTGGAAACCGTTTCGCCATTTTCCAAACTCAACCAACTATGATTCAATATTCGATGTGTAGACTTTCAAAACACAGAAATGACCCCAATTGGTCTATTTACGCTGGACTCGTAAATACATAATACCACTGGGACCACAGCCAACCATTCACCCAAAGGCTGCTGAGCAAATTGTCAACAACAATGCCCAGCTCAACTGGTAAGAAGTCAATCGAGCTGGAAGCAGCCACATCGTCGTCGTCGCCGTCTTGCGCCATCGCGTTCCGTTGCGTGCCCGCTCATCCAACAGCCCGCCGACGCGCCTGTGCGTCGCTGGGTATAGTATGCAGCGAAGAACAACGTGGCCGTCGTGGGGCCCTGCTGCCTGTGCAATTTATGGCGGCAGGTTTTGCTCTACGGCGGTCGTACTTTTCTTCGCGGTCCTCGCTGGTTGCGCCCGTGTGGTGGTCCGCCTGTGGCGTCGAGAAGTCGTACAGATTTCATGTTTGCTCGCGTGTCTATATGTGTGTTGTCGCAAGGTACACTCTGTGCTTGGCCTACTTTCCAGTGGTCGATGTCCAATTTTTCACTTTGCAAGAGGAATACTCGCTAACTCACCGGCATGCTCCCCATCAGTGGGTGTGCTGGTCTTTCGCGTTGTGACATTCTCAAAAACATCAAAATTGCTTGTCGCAGTAGTAGCAGCTTTCATTGTGTCGCGGCATTGCCGGATCGAGTTGAGGAAAATACTTTCTGGGGAGATTTTCGAGGACTTTCCCAATGACTACAATTCTCTGATCGATCACAAAACGTCAAATGCTTGCTTCATTGAGCAGTCCACATTCATGAATGGTCTGTTACGGTACGAATGTGTTGATCAAAATGCTGTGGCATGCCGCATTAGGTGGAGTGACCCATCGAGGTCCCGTTCTGTGGGCGAGTTGCAATCCAGAACAACGAATTGGTGCGGGAGCTGCCATCATCAAAAAAGTTGAGCTCTTGGACGTGCCGCCAGGCACTAGCAGGGTCGATGATCGCGAGGTCCAAATAGGCGTAACCCCGCCAGCGAGCATCGATGGGATTCTCGGGACGCTCAAATGCCTCCTTCACCAGCACTGGGTACTCTTCGCGAACGTAGCTCGGTGAGAGGAACGTGTCAGTGATAGGCGTGAATGGGATCATGTTGATCAGGTGCATGTGCTCAATCTCGGGGCCAAACCACGTCGTGTATGAAACCTTGGTGCTGGCGACCTGGCCCGTCATGCGGTTCTTCCTGTAGACCTCCTCATAGATGGTACTGTTCGAGTCCATTTGCCAGTACGTTCGCGCCGCGCGACTCTCGAGAGCGACGAGGATGTGGCCGAGTTGCTCCACCGCCGGGATCTTCATCGCCAACCCCAGCAAGTAGACACCATAGTAGGCATTGATCGCCTCACTCACAGATTCCTGCGACTTGCCACCGTCCAATGTGTAGACGCCACTGGCAAACGAGTGCCCATCAAACCACGAAAAGTGCCGGGCAAAGGGGAAGTATTCGCTGTTCCCAGGTGTCAAAAACAACCGTCAGAACTGAGCATTCCCCGTTTCCGGCTACTGGACACAAACGTACTCATCCATATTGGCACTGGCAATGTCCCGCGTGATAGCCAAGATGGCGACCTCATGGGTCTTGGCAAATGCCGGTCGGAACTTGGCCACAACAGCTAGCGAGTAGAGAAAGTAGCCATAGTGAAAGTGCTGTGGAGGAACGCCCACACAAACACTCAACTACTGTATCAGCACTCTCGATCCGCTCATTTCGCACATTTTGTCACGTACATGGTCGTTGTACCAGCCATTTCCGAAATCCGACATCCAAAAGACCCCGGCGAGGCCATTCTTGGAGCAGATCCCGCCCCACGCCTCGTCATAGATGAACGGATCCGAGTTGTTCCCAAGGAGCCACGGAGTCGTCCACTCTTCCAGCTTGTCGAGCAATTCGTCGCGGATCTTGATCTCCCCAATCGTATCAGCGATGAGCACCAAGCGGGCCTGACGGCCAATCTCCTTGCCGAAGAAATACGGATCCTCCGCCACGGGTGTGAAGTTCGAGTCGTTCACGAGCGACGTGCGGATCTCGCTGAGGGCGACGGGATCGATGGGTGCATGGGACTCGGAGGTAAAACCGACATTCGGAAGTTCCTCCTCGAGGGTCCAGCAGTCGCCGACCACCGGAGTCATCGTCGACTTGAGCGTCCGATGGCCAAAGTCCGAGGTGAGCACCTTGAACGTCGAAGCTTTGTCGTTGCTGAATGACGCCACGTGATGCGGGTGAGCGAGCATGAGCAGTGGTCCTGCAATGTCCGTGGCATTTGATCTCTTCTCACTGGCAAGCGCGCGTGCCTGCCAGCAAAACTGAACCTCGGCGCGTTTGCCATCCTCGGAAACGCGAGTGGAGACAGCGGAACCAACGGGATACGACGTCGCGTACTTGTCCAAGGTCGCGATCGTCCCCACCCGTGCGCCCTCGAGGGGCACAATCGCCACGCGCATCGCGCCATCGTAGACGTCGGTGTCGATGAGGCGAAAGGCCGTCGGGGTCTGGAGCTGGCCGCGGACGTCGTACATGGACACGTCGGTCGCATTGACCCACTGTAGGCGGAGCGTGCGCTCGTCGGCAAAGTAGACGACCCACTTTTGCCGGACGACCGCCCCGTGAGTGGCCCCGTAGACGCCAATGTCGAGCTCAAAGCGCCGAGCGGTGAACTGCTGGTGCTTGCCGGGCGCGAGGGGCTCGCGGATGGCCACCACGGGCACCTGGTTGATGGCAAACACCGTGGCATTGAGCTCGAGGATGGGCATGAGGCCCTGGTACTCGGCCGTGATGTACGGGGCCCCGCGGACCAGCGGCAGCCGCAGCGCGGCCGAGCGTTGCTCGGGGGCCACCTGCGAGGTCTCGTTGCGGAATTGATACTCGACCGTCACCGCCAGGGGATCAAAGTCCACGACCTCCCGGCCCGTGCTGAGGAGCTCAGGGCGGAAGTCACTGCTGCCACCGCCGAGCAGCGGCCCGTCCGTCGTGTCGGGGAGGGCCCCGAGAATCCCAACGTCCGCGTTGAAGTACTCGGTGATGTTGCCGGCGGTGACGACCCGGCGGGTGTCGCCGTAGCTGATCTCGAGCCGCCGTGGGAGACTTCGGACCGTGTACGGGCTCAGCGTGACCTGCCCCGCGCCGACGTTCTGGCCGTGGTCATCGCCGACGAGGAGGTTGGTCCAGAAGGCATTGGTCGGGATGGCCCCGGCAAAGGCTGCGCGATGGAGGTTCTTGGGCGGGAGCACGTGGGCCCGGGCGAGATAAGGCGGGGCCATCGTCAGCAGATGCACGAGGTTCCCCGAGGAATCCTCACCCGAGGAGGTCGAGGCGTGCGTCGGTACTGTCGACGATCCCGAGGTCGACCTCGACGACGTGGAGATCGCGTAGGCGATCGCGACGATCGCGAGCACGAGTACGGGGATCAGCGCATAGCGCGCGCGGCGGAGGCGCTCCCACGGGCCGATGCGCGGCGCAGAGGCCGCCGTTGAGAGCAGAGGCGAGCGCTCGTTGACTGCCGGGGCCATTTTGGCAAAGTGCCAAGTTCTGCTTTGCGGATCTTGGACTTGGGTCAACATGCTGTCAGAATCAACTACTGAATCGGACAGAATAATTAAATCGATGTAGACTTTGGACACACAGAAGCTGCGACAGGACCCTAAACTGCAATGGTGATTGGTGGAAACTGGAGAGCGCAGTTGTCACAACCACGGGGTGGGGTCGTAAAGTGACATCGGTCGAAATCAGATCCACACATAAAAGGGGAGCTGGCTTGGGCGGAGCATGTCGTACGGGTACGTCTCGGTCTTCTCCTGGTCCTGGATGAAGGTGTCGATCTGGGCGAGCTCGGCCTCGAAGGCCGCAATGGCTGGGGCGAGACGGGGCTCGCTGCGGAAGGGCTCGGCGCGGTAGGCCCGCGACAGCGTCTCGTCAACGTTGGCCGGGCGGAAGAAGCTGATGGGGAGCCCCATGGCCACGTACGCGAGCGTCGGGGGGATCCCATAGGCCAAGGGCTCGAGGGTCTCACCGCTCTGGAGCTTGCGCGTCGGCAGCGGTCGCCAGAGGGCCCCCGTGGCGAAGGGAGGGACCATGCTCTGCCAGGTCACGCGTCCGTTCATCGCATGGTGCTTGACCGCGCTCTGGTAGACGAGGTCCCGCAGCACATTGACGAGCTGCGTGCGGGTCGTAAACTGCCGGGGAAAGGCCACAACGTGGGGGATCGCCGACGTCGCCCGGGCCCAGTTCTGGAGCTCTTTGTCGGCCCGCACGGCGGCGTCGTTGGCGTAATAGACCCCAACGTAGCGCCGGCAAAAGCCCTCGATGGCCGTGTTGAGCCGGCGCCCGTACTGCACGTAGCGGTTGGTCGGGAGGTCATCGATGCCCCGCTCGGCCACGTCGCACTCAAAGGACCGCGGGTTCGCGCTCACGCTCGAGTTCCCGACGACCGCGTGGATCTGGTGGTGCAGAAAGCGGTGCGTGCCCAGGGCCCCCCAGCCCCAGGTGATGTCGAGGCCCGTCATGGGCGAGAGCAGGAATGTCTTGAGGAAGATCTCGAGCCCAAAGTCGAGGTCCGTGTGGTGCACGAGCAGCGCCCGCACGGGGTGCGTGGCGGCCATGTTCCGGTAGAGCTCGACGCGGATCGGGACCGTCACGGCGTGCGTCGTGGCCATGTGGTGCATCTGGTGGTAGCTCGCATCCGCTGCCTCGAGGGCCATCTTGGCGAGCGCCCACTCCCCAGTCGCCGCGTCCAGGGGCGTGTACGCGAGCCCCGAGGCCGGGAAGCGGATCTCAATGGGCAGAAGCTGCTGCTTCTCGGGGTTGAAGCAGAAGAACCCCTGGACGGAGGCGACGTACTTGGGGAGTTGCGGGTTGGGCTCATTCCACCGCGCGGCGTCACCGTAGTCCTGCACGTAGAGCGCCCGCTGCGGGCGGATGGTCCGCCACCGGGCCTGGCGCCCGCAGATCCCGGCGAGCTCGGCGTCGGTCAGGACAAAGGCCCGGTCCGTGTACTCCCCCGAGCGGACCTGGCGGAGGGTCATGGGCTTGACAGTCAGGCGCTGGCGCCCAAAGGTCGCGTCGCTGTTGTCCGCGGCCATGGGCCTCGGGACCCGCGTCCGCGCAGGCACGTCCATCGCCGCGAGCTTGGCGTAAAACTCGGCATAGCCTGCGGCCGTCGTGAGCTTGGACACCTCGGCCACGGCGAGCCCCGCGATGAAGGCCGGGAGCTGGTTGTTGTACGCCAGGAGCTTCTGGGCCTCGACGAAGCGGATGCGCTCGGTGAGGGAGCCCGGGGCCGGGTCGGGCCCGTAGTACAAGGGCACGACCGTGGTGCCGACGGTCGAGTTGCGGGGGACGTTGGCGATCTGCGCGGCCATGGCCGCGATCTCGGCGGCGCGGGCCGTGGCTTCAGTCGGGTCCGTCGAGAGGACACTCAGCGCGGCCTGGATGGGGGCCACCAGGAACAGCCCGCAGAGCTGCGCGAGCAGCAGCGCGAGCACGACGGGGAGCGGAGGCAGGACGCGCATGCTGCTTGCTTGGACCAACGAGGGGCAGAAAGCGTGATTGGGGGCCGAGCGAAAGAGCGCAAATGACGAGACCCACGACTCGTGGTCCAGGAGCTACGAGGTGGCGACGGTTCGCGCCCCCACGGTCACGAGGAGCCGTCGCGCTCGTCGTTGTCGTCGAGGGGGCGGGCCAGATTCAAACCCCCCGGGGCAAAGCGTCGCCGCCTCGAAAGATCATGGTTTTTGAGTCGGGGATCGTTCATCCCCCAGCCGTGCCGCCGGCACTGCCGGTGTGTGTGCATGTGTGCGGTCCTCGCCGACCCGACCATTCGAGTGGGTGGTGGTGCAAATCGTTCGACGTTTACTCACGCCCCCCACAGCGAACCGTCACGTAGCACAGCCCGAAGCTCTCGAGTCGTTGGCGGTGTGAGCCTCTCTCTCTCTCGACGTGAGTGTGCTGAACACTCACGTCGAGGACCGTGCACACAGTGTGCACGGTCCATTGGGTTGCTCGTGTGTCGGTGTCTCCGTCACGCACGTGGTCATCGCGGTAACAACGATATGGAGCCCCCCCCCACATGTCGCTCATTCGTTCGCCATTGACAGAGTTGGAATGAATTCTGTGGCTCTATCACCAGTCGCACATTTTCCGCAAATTCACCCCTCGGCATCGTATCTCGGTGAGGAACCCATGGGAGCCAAGAATGTGCTCGATCTCCGATACGGCATCGGCTAAGGACGCGATGGTCTTGTCCTTACAGAGGATGGTCTCAGAGCACGATGGCTGTAGACGAGGGCTCGGCTGCAGGGCCCGGTGGTTCACAGTTGCGCCGACAACCGATGCGCTTGGCGTTCGTAATCGCGGGTTTCTCTATTCCATGGCAACATCAAAAGAGGTGAATCTGGTGCGGGGCGTAGCCCTGGTCCCGGAGAAAGCCCCCGACCCACTCGTCAAAGGCCGGGGGCCCACAGTGAAAGGCCGCGACGTGCGGCCCCACGGGGGGAAGGAGTTCGCCCAGGAGCGTTGGCTCGAGCCGCCCAATGGTGAAATGACCGAGCTCCTTGGCATCCTCGGGGCTCGCGCGGCCAAGGACGTGGTGGAGCCGGAGTCGCTGGGGAAAGAGGTTGGCCAAGGGCTCGAGTTGCTCGCGGGCGAGGACCTCGTCGAGGCACCGACTGACGTAGATGAGCGTGATCGTCGTCGTCGCGTCCTCCCCACGCTCAAAGACGGCGCGGATGAGCTGAAGCATGGGGGTGATCCCCGTGCCGGCGGCGATGAGGTGCAGCTCGTCGGCCTCGCGGTGGACGACCTCGCGGCCGTGGGTGATGGTCCGCGGCGCCGGGTACCCGATGAGCCCGTGGGGACCCTGCATCTCTAAGGTGGCCCCAACACTGAGGTTCGTATCGAGCCACCGCGAGAGGCGCCCGTCCGGGTACAACTTGATCAGCAGGTCAAACGAGCCAAACTGCCCGAGCTTGGTCGTCGGCGTGTACTGCCGCTCGATCCACTGGCCGTCGACACGCGCGCGGACCTTGAGGTGCTGCCCGGGAACCATCAGGCCCTAAACACGGCCACAACCACAGCGCGCGAGCGCGATACCTGAGTCTCGAGCATCGAGGTGCCATTACTGATGCCACCATAAAACAACGTACGAGTCGCTTCTTGGGTGGGAGCTCAAACGTAAACTTGACCGTAGTCGGGCCCACGGGCGTCCGTGCCATGAGCCGGAAGGGCCGCCAGGCAATCGGATCCAGGGCGACAGTCGACGCGCTGCTGCTGCTTGTTGCTGCTTTCGCCGTTGCCTCGGCCGTTGCCTCGTCGTCGTCGTCGAGCGAGTCCGGATCGAGGGTGCCGATAAAGCACCGCTGCATGTTCGTATGCAAACATCATGAGCACCATCTCGTTCCCCACCACAAAGCAACCCCCAACAACCACAATGCCCACCTCGAGCATGCTGTGGGCGTTGACCCACGCGTGGTACTCGTTGAAGAGCGCCGTGTAGTCGCCACCGGCGGCCATCATCAGCGTCTGCACGCCCCCGGGGTGGAACGGCACGTAGCGCGTGAGGTTGTAGACCCGGCCGTCCAAGACCCCCCAGAGGTCGTCCTCCCGTTGGTGCGCCCGGACCTCGCGCATCGAGATGCCCTTGCGCGGCGGGGCCCCCCGTCCGAGCCCCGAGAGGTCCGCCCCCGACTGCGTCAGGCGCATCCAGTGCTGCCGGGAACGAGCACCACACCTGAGAACACTGCGGCACCGAGAACCAACGCGCACGCAGCTCGCACCAGTTGGCTGTAACCGGGGGGCAACGTGACCTTGCGGTGGCGCTGCGTCGTGATGCGGCTCCCGGGGCCCATGTCGATTTGTCCCGACGATGCGCTGGCGGTCCCGATTCGCACAACGCCAACGCGGCCGTCGCTGTGGTCCTGGGCGTCATCCTGAGGCCGCGTTGTTGCCGCCGTCGCCGGCGACGAGCGACTGCCCCGCGAGCCCATGGATGTGGTTGACAGTGGTCAACCTGTTCTCTTCTGTTGATATTGCCGATGCACCGCCTTTTGACATCCGTGTGGTCGACTCCCACCACCTTTTGTGGCAAGAAAGGACGGAGTGTTCGAAAAAGACCGGTACACGCACCGGTATCGCCCTTCAAGTCCAATCACCTTGGTCACTCATCATCGCCCGTCGGGTGTTCCAGGGCACCAACGGCAACAACCTCGGACGTGAGCGCCGCCTCTGTGTGTGGGAGTGACGCCCTGCGCGTGCGCCCCATGACCAGCGAGTTCCTCGAGAGCGAGCGCCTCCGGGCCGCGCAGTGGCTCGCGTGCGAGGCCCGCGACCGGCAGCGCGAGCGCGACGGGGTCTTTGCCCGCATCCGCCGGCACATGACCGCGACGGCCCACGCCCAGTGCCAACGCGAGCGGCTGCGACACGAGCAGCACGAGCTCGAGGACGTCGACCTCGGGCTCGAGGACGGGGACGAGGACGACGCACACGCCCGCCGCGAGGAACTCGCGCTGGGCTTCATCGACAGCCTCATCAGCCCCGACGAGTCCACGACATCCGCAACGACGGCCACCGCAGCAGCGACAGTGGCGGTGACTGCGGAATCGGCCGTGGGGGCGATCACCGCCGAGCCCGCGCCGCTGGCCATGCCCGTGGATCTGCTCCTGGCCTCGCCGCCAACGTCGTTTCTCCGACCGACCCTGCCGCCCACAACGGCCATCGCCAGCGCTACCACGAGCAGCAGCAGCACGAGCATGACGACAACGCTCGCGGCATCCGACGGGGGCTTTGGCGTCAGTGACGACGTCCACGCGCTGCTCGATGCGCTCCAGCTCCGCGTCGAGGACGTCTCGGGGCCCCTCTCGACGACGACGACAATCACGACCACCACCACCACCACCACAGGCGCCAGTGCGATGGACACGAGCGGCGCCCACGCTCCTGCCCGTCGCGCACGGGACGCGGCGGCGCAAGAGACCAAGACCGAGGAGAGCTCGCCCCCGCCCCACGTCCGCGCGCAGCATCGGACGACGACGTACGACCCCGAGGCCGTCGGGCCCGAGATGCTCAGCTGGGTCTCGGGGCTCCGGGACCCCACCGTCGTGCAGCGCAAGGAGACGCTCCGGCAACGGCGCGCGCAAGTCCGGCGCTTTGGCAGCGGCACGACCTATGATGAGCAGCGCTCGCTGCGGCTCATTGCCAAGTTGGACGCGCGCGGTGGCCACGACGACGAGGCGGAGGATAGCAGCAGCAGCAGCGACGACGCGTCGTCCCCCAATGACAGTGACTTTGACGAGGACGAGCACGGCGACGAGGACGACGACGAGCCCTTTAGCGACACCGAGCTTCTCCCCGACGACCTGGCCGTCGGCGTCCACGACAAGGGCGACAGGGCCCCCAAGCCCCCGCGCATCCGACGGCGCATCCGTCAGGGCGGCAGCGATAACGGCCGCGGACGGCGACGGCGCCTTGGGCAGAATCCCTCGGTCGCCGCTTCGAGTCTGCCGCCCCGATCCGTGTCGCCCCCTCCGCGAGTGCAAACCGCCGCCCAGGAAGAGGTTGTCGAAGTGTCGAGCGGCGCCGACACCCCCGAGCCCACGCCGTCCCCCGTCCCCGCGACAAGAGAATCGGAGCAGTCGGTGTCGGTCCGCACCGACGCTGTACCGACCTCCGAGCCCATTGACCTTCGCTCAGAGGACGAGGAGATGAGTGATGGGGTCGCGTTCGAGGCCGAAAAGGACGTGATGATGGCAGACGACACCGTCAACGGGACGTCCACGCGGCTCATGAATGGCACGACCGACCACGGACCACCACCGACAGCCCCTGAGGCTCTGACCGCCGATGACACCGCAGCTACCGCCACCAAGAGTGCGAACGTGACATCTTCCGCGCCGGTAGCCGACGACGATGGGTATGGCACGGAGGAGCTCGATGAGATGGCAGAGGACGACAACGATGCGGCCTCGGACTCGGGAACCATGGATTTGGAAGAAGAGCCACGTGATGTGAACCTCGTCGATCACGTTGTGGCGGATGCAGCGAGTGCCATGACCAACGGAGGTCATTCGCCACCTGCGCGGAAGCTTGAGCGGGACTCGAACACGTTGCATCCCGTCGAACCTGACGAAAAAATGTCGCCGTCATCTCCTGCACATTCCAAAGCTACGCCACCAATAAACCCCAAGGTGGCCACGGATACCATCGCAAGCAGTATGACTACCCCAAAGTCGGCAAATCCCGTCAAACGCACGGCGCCAGCAGGTCAAGAAACCGGTGAAGCCGCCCAGACCAGTGAGCGTGCTCGGTCGAATGATGTGATTGATGTGTCAGACGCCGAAACCGTCAATTTCGACGAAGTAGAATCCGATGTCGATTTCGGCTCGAACGACTCGGAGGACTTTGGTGATGAGGCTGAAGGCGAATTCTCTCAATTCTTTAGCACTCCAACGAAGAAATCCAAGCCTACGCAATCACTGAAACCAGTCTCTGAAAGCGTAGTCGAGGCTCGAAAGACTACTTCGAATGTCCAAAATGGAACACCAGCAACTCCACAATCGGAACAGAACAATGACACGTCGGCAAAGGCACTGATGAAGAAGTTCATGCCATCGAAACCGTCCATCGGAGGCTCGAACGGGCTCCGTAGATCCCGACCAATCAATACTGTTACAATTCCCAAAGGAAAGTATCAGCATACCCGTCGAGCCATACAAGTTCTCGACGAGAAGGCGGCGATGGGTTCACTTGCTCGCGCTAAAGCAAAAGGTTCTGCGGCCACTGAAACTCCTGGTGAGGTGTACGACCCGAAGAAGAACTTGATAAAACGGACTCGATTTATTGGATCCAATGGTACTCAGGAAAGTCAATCGGGGAGTCAAGCTTCCAGCTCGAAGCAGCGATCAAGTTCTTTTGATGGACGTGAACGAGCAAATGAGCAAGGGTCTGGCAGTCGTTACTTGGGATACTCCCAAAGCAATGAGTCTTCGACACCATCCAAACGACCTTCCAAAGGTGATGGATTCAAGGGCAATGGAACCACACTACCAATGGCGGATGGGGGCAACAACAACCGATTTTCAACGTTCGCACGAAATGCAAAGGCCAAATTCGACAAAAGCAGTGCAGCAGAACCAGGGAGGAATACAGTCACCCCTCTCACGGCTAGCCTCAGCCTCGACAAATCGTCATTCCTCGGAGAACAGCAGAGTGTCGTTGGAGCTGGTGCTGGTGTTCTCAAACCTAAAGATTCAGGGTTATCAACAATTCTACCACAGCAAAAAACTACTTCATATGTGCCGCCGCGTGAGCCGCAGTACGATATCTACCAGGTAACTGGCGCGACATCTCGAGTTATTCTCCAGGCAGACGATTTGGGAATTCAAGGCCATAAACGTCCAGTTACGTTTGAAAAGCAGATTAGCGAAGCCAAGGCTCAAGGAATTGATGTGAGGAAGCAAATATCCGTAGATAAACTGGCCTCGGCACCCATTCCCAAGCGGCCTCGCCTGGAAATGGCTGATCAAAGCGTGAGACTGGATGAGCAAGAAGACAAGCGCGCCATAAAGAACAGCAAGAAGAATGCTAAGAAGAAAGATCCGAAGTCACCAAACAAGGTATTCAAGAAGCCTAAGCACGCAGGAGAATCGTATTACGGCCCAAACTCGGGGGGAGACCACCGGGACGGTTTGGATCGGCATGTAGACAACCGTCGAGGACATCAGCGAAAAAACTCGAGTCGAGACAAAGACAGCCACTACGATCGCGATACCAGCAGAGATCGTTCGAATAATAGTGATCGACGCCGCGGCAAAGATCGACGAGACCGGAGCCGAAGCCGCGATCGTGATGATTATCGTCATGACCGAGATCGGAGCCCCCTTCGTGAAAGAAGCCGTGCCCGCGAGCGGGAGCGCAGTCGGAGCCACGACCGAGAGAAATCTAGAAGTCACGATCGAGACAGAAGCCATGACAGGGATGGAAGTAGATCTCGAAAAGAAAGATCTTACCATGGAGGCTATGATGATGACGATCGACGACGATCTCGGGTTGGTGATCCTGAAAACGATCACATCCAGAGAGAGAAGGCACCACCGCAATCCCATTCGGATACACGTCGTGGTTCTCATCTGTCGACAGATGCACGTCGTGACACTAAGGCCGACGAGGGACAGAGTGGTGTCAGCAGTTCAATTGTATCTTCACATTCGGGTCCGGTGTCGGGCACGAAGGGGGCGGCTGAAGGTGCTCTTGCCACACATGAGGACGAAGACCTCATCCCAGATTCAGACGACGATCACGAGATCACGATTGAGGATTGGGAAGATGAGGACGCGCCTCAAGACTACCGCTTGGCATTGGAGGACGTCATGGTTGACGAAGACTTAACCCGGCGGATGGTTTACATATCGAATCTGAATCCCACGACAACCGAAATGGACCTCGAACGACTTCTGACAGGATACAACGTCGCGGTTGACCCGATGACGGGATTCCCAGCTATCGAGGTGTTCCTGTGTCAACCATCTCTTCGGGCCAGAGGAGATGGAAGGGTAACTTTCACGTCTGCCGAGGCGGCGGAACACGCTATATCGGAGCTTCATGGTACGATTTTGGACTGCCGGAGAGTGATGCACGCGCTAACTGTTGGAACTTGTGTCGCAGCGGCCATTTTCCAGAACTCACGAATTGGTTTCCATGCCATGGACGTCCATCGACAACGCATTTTGGCGCTGCAATATGATATACACCGCAGTGTATGGTTATGTCCAAACAGAGCATGCAAGCACCGGGAAGTGAGCGTGTGGAGCAACACGTGCCCAGATTGTGGTCGACGTCGTGTGTACATTCCCAGCACACAGCGGATTGAGCAAAACGAATGGATCTGCCGCATGTGAGTCGTGCTCTGCTGCCAGTCGTATCTTGTGTGCGCCTAGGGTCTGTTACTAAACCCACATTCTTCTCCTTGGGAGTAGTTGCTACAGCAACAATGGCAAATGCGCAACGACCTGTCGAGGCTGCTCAAATACGATCCCCATCGACGTCGCGTTGGGAGAGAGTGTCCGAGTATCCACTCGATGGTGAATGCCGATCAAGACGAGTTTTGCAGGTGGTTCAAGTCACCAGTCCACTACTGCGCCATTCACGATTCGTGAATCACGATCGCACTAGGGTACGCACTCGAGGGACTTATCGCTTCCTGTTTGGCACGTGCTTGAGCCATTCGTCTTGAGACGTGCCCCTCGCTATCCTCCAGTGTATTGCCAACAAATTCACAACGTGACGCAACCAGTTGCAGGGTATTTAAAACGAGTTAGTGACGCCTGCCATTTGCGGTTTTGACATCAAGGGCTCCATTCCAACTCCCAAAGGATGCGGTGTTTGGCCGCTGCGAGCCCAAAACTACGGTAACATCACGGTCCAAAATGACCAAACCATAGAGGCAACCTCCCGAATTGGTAGTCCCGAGTCAGGAAGTCGGAACTCCCAACTTCAGCAGGCAGAGCACAGCATTAGCAATGCGGCAGCAGAGTTTGAAGCGGCCACGCTTTGTGTTGATCTCTCACTGGCAACCCGAACACGCGACGTGCAGAGCCGGGTCCCCTGCGGTCCATTTTTGGCCTCTCTTTTTTGATAGGGGATCTGTTAAACGAATCTCAGGTGAATACATGAGGGTAGATATCGGGCCTCTGGAGATCCATACCCTCTCGAATTCATATACTGCATCCACAATCAGACCGACAGAGTCCACTATTCAGAATGAATGGCCTTTCTCGACATCCGGTGACCCGCTCACACGTCGCAGACGACTAAGATCTTTGAACCGCCGCGTGCCGTGCTCTCGTCAACAGGCGAATCATTCACAGCACACACGTCAGGCGGCCTGACACCGTCGACAAATGCGGACCAAACGAGTCTCTCATCACGAGTTGCCCCAAGTTGACTGTCAAATATGCGCGGCGCCACTGGCTCTCTCATGTGCGACTGTCGACTCGACGGCCCGCCGGTCTGATTCAGAGGTCCAAGTTTTGCTGTCAATTTTGACGTTTTTTCTTTGATCAACGGCACGGCTCCGAAGCGGTCCCCGACACCACATTCTCCGTTTGACCGCGTGCGCGATGCCGAGTCCGACGACCAGCGACCTCCTCCCGACCACCAGTGACCACCCACAGCCCACGACGGCGGCGCGGCGCCCGTGGCTCCGGCGGGCCGTGACCGCGAGCCTCGTGGTCGCCGCGACGGCCGCGACGGCCCTGGGGATTGTTGGCCTCCGTGCTGAGACGCTCCGCCCGCTGGCCGGGGCCCGCCTTCTCCGGGAGCTCGCGGCAGCCGAGAGCATTGAGGTCACCCTCCGCCCGCGCCAGTCGCCGGACGTCGAGCTCCCGAGCAACATGGTCTTCCACGGCGTGCTCTTCCCCCGGGACCCCGCTCTCGGGGCCTTTGACGCCCGCCTGAGCTACGACCACGTCGATGCGCAGTACAACTTCACGATCGTCGACAACAAGGGCTTCGTGACGGTCACCGAGCTCGCCACAGGTGCCCTCCGCC
>JAADYI010000414.1:0-18382 GCA_023338185.1 Lagenidium sp. CBS 127285
GGGACGAGACCCCCCAAATCGTGATCGTTGACTGGCTGGACCCTATAGCATTCAGACCGTTCATTGGCTGTCCCTATTCGCAACCGATTTTGGTGCACAACCAGTGCAGTCGATTCCTTTTCAGTTTATGAGGGCGGTGTTTGTTTGGGGCACAGCGATAGCCGTGATATCGGCATCCCCAAATGCGTGGTCACCAACGCCATATTTTTCACCCAATCATCTATCATAATGTTTTAGGGATGAGGGTGACCGATAGGATTGCCCTTATGACCAAGCCCGATACGATGTATTTTCCCTCCTATTGCCGACCGCCTGACCGGAAATCTTATCCAAAAGCTTGCTTGTACAATGGACCATCATCACTTGGCTGCTTGCTGCCAAGGACGACGACGTCAGGAGCGACAACAGCGTCGGAGATGGGACTATTGAAGACGGCACCAGTGGCCGTGTTGGTGCTGACAACTGTGACAGGGCAAATAACACAACAGCAGCCGGTGGCGGTCGTTGATGGGCGGCCGGCAACCGCTCGCCGCGTCACATGGCCGTTGACAACTGCCTGGCAAGCGAATGCATCTCGAGCCCACACATTCGAACCCGACACAAGCAATGAAGATCCGGGGAACCAGGTCGTCAGCGCCTTCGAAGCGATCGCCTCGGACGCCGGCGCGATGAGCATGAGGCAACTCGCCGCCTCACCAGCGGTGGTGCCCCCTGACCTCCCTCAACCACTGGTCACTGTGCATGTCATGGAGACTTGCTGTCCGCATCGGTCCCGCTATGCCTTGGGACGCTACCCATCGGAATTGGACAAAAGTGGCTGGGCCCCTGGGATGAGCTTTGTGGCCTATGCATTTGCCGCATCGCTTGCCAACTGCTGGGCGATCGCCTCAGCGTCGGCAAATGACTCGCAGATCTGGCAACCAATTGCCCAAGGAGTACCTCACACGAGCACGCAACCGCCAAGCGCGACCGAGAAGAATCCGTTGGCCTTTTGCCTCCCAACGTTTTCAAACTACAACTCTACTGCTCCAGTGGACGGCGATGTGCTCTACGTGGAGACCCCCAACGCCACCGCGTCCTATATTACACAACCGACGCTGCCGCCATCGACGACAATGGGTCTCGCTCTTGATCTCCCTGGATGGGCTCCGAGCGCGGAGATTACGACCAAGACCAAGTTGTATCCGATCTCGTACTACCTTTGGCGAGCCGTTCTGCCGATACGTATTGTCCGAGACGCGTGGTTGGAAGTGGTCATGCACTCGGCGCGAAGGCGTTGCACAAACGGACACAAGGTCGCCGGCAACTTCAATTTCGGATACGTCATGGAGCCCAACGTCCACCTCTGCGTCCAGTATTCGGCAATCCCCATGATAAACCCGTGGCTGGGTTTTCCAGACGCGAACACGACTTTGACCTTCCTGACCCGTGTCGAACTCATGTACCGAAACCCGAACTTGGAAAACATCACTTGCGACACTGGCAAGGAAACTGCGCGTGTCGTGGTGGATAGAAATCCGGATCCAGCCAGGCCAGATGCTAGAATGCCCAAAGACTATCGCTGGTCGACTGCCTTAGGATACCCCTACATTATCTGCCTCACGAAGTCGCCGCTGGTCGTCGACGGTCAATCACTACCGACGGATCGCTTCGTCACCGACTTGAAAGTTGATGAAACGAAGAGGCGGCGCCATCATCGATTGTTTGTTGAGTATGGTAACCCGCCATCTCTCAGTCTCCTCAAGCGGATCTCTGACTGAGGTGTCTTTGCGAAGGAAGGTAACTCCAGTCAAGATGCGATGGCTGAAAGCCAGCTTAATCCGCTCTCCATTTCACTACGTAGTATTTATCTTGGCGTGGACGTGGAGAAGCAGAACCAACATATTCCTTTAGTGCGAGCTCGTTCTTCTCGCTGTTATACCTTCTTTCTCATGCACTCCTTGAACGGAGGTCGACAGCCGTAGTCAGCACTCGTCGTTTTTAATGCGGCGTGCTGGAACCTAGGACACACGTCGTGAGGATCAACAGTTCTTTGCCGAATTCAGCAATCGAACCGCCACGTACTTTTCCGAGCCCAGTTTGTCTTTTAAGGATGCAATTCGGTTTTCGTATGTGAAGTCTTCCGGTTTGGCATCGTCCAGGTAGCACGTCCCGAACTCGTCCCACCACTTCTTCGCCGCCAGTCGCTCGCTCTCAATTTGGGACGTGAGGTTGGCCTGCTTGGACACGTAGTCGACCTCCTTGATCTCCTTCTTCGCTGCAGACGCCATCGTTGGAAGGGTCTTCCCTCGCGATCGGAAAATTGAAAACTCACGGCACGAGACCAAAAGCCTCGCATCACTTGGGAGGTTCCTTGGAACCTGCAAAAATAGTGGCGCGTCCTCGGATCCAATGCCACAATGCCAAACCCTCATCGTGTTCTTTTCACACCATGCTGCGGCGTCACATTATTCCATTACAACAACGCACACAACGCACCCCACTCTACGTGTGGGTCTAGTCCTCCATGATCTTGAGGTTGGCGGCGACCTCGAAAGGTGCCTCTGTGCGCGCGCGGACCTCCTCGACGGTCGTCGTCGAGGCGATCTCGCTGAGCACAAGCCCCTTGCCTGGAATAACGTCGAACACACCCAACTCCGTGATGATCGTGTTGACGACCTGCTTGCCCGTCAAGGGCAGCGAGCACTGGTTCAGGATCTTGAACGCGCCGCCCTTGGCGTTGTGCTCCATGGTCACAACAACGCGGTTGCCGCTCCCAACCAAATCCATCGCTCCGCCCATGCCCTTGACCATCTTCCCGGGGATAATCCAGTTGGCCAAGTCGCCGTTTGCCGCGACCTGGAGCGCCCCAAGGATCGTCAGGTTGATGTGGCCGCCACGGATCATCGCGAACGAGTCCGACGACGAAAACGTCGATGAACCGGGCAAGTAGGTCACCGTCTCCTTGCCAGCGTTGATCAAATCCGCATCTTGCTCGCCCTCCTTCGGGTATGGCCCCATGCCGAGCAGTCCGTTCTCGCTCTGGAGCACGACCTTCACGCCGTCGGGGAGGTAGTTGGATGCAAGCGTCGGGAGCCCAATGCCGAGGTTCACATACATGCCGTTCTTCAGCTCTTTCGCGGCGCGCTTGATGATGCGCACGCGATCGGCCGAGATCCGGGCCTGCGAGGTCTGTGATCACCACGAACCAGACAACCATCACCACATGTCCAATCGTGTCGTTCATTACAAATCTGCTTCCCACTTACCGAGCTGTTGGACAGCGTCAATCGCTCAATGCGCTTCTCGTGGTTCTTGGCCTTGAAGATGCGCTGCACAAACACGCTCGGGAGGTGGACCTCATCCGGATGGATCTCCCCGGGCTCGACGAGCTCCTCGACCTCGGCGATCGTGATCTTGCCTGCCTTGGCGGCATCGACGTTGAAATTGCGGGTCGTCCCACGGAACACGAGGTTGCCATCGGTATCGCCCTTCCAGGCCTTGACGAGCGCGTAGTCGCCCGTGATGCCCTCCTCCATGACGTAGTTGCGGCCATGGAATTGGCGCACCTCCCGGGGGGCGCTCGGGATCTTGGTGGTGCCGTCGGGGTTGAGCTGAATGGGGAAGCCACCCTCTTGGATGATCGTCCCGTACGCCGTCGGCGTGAAGAAGGCCGGAATACCCGAGCCACCGGCGCGGATCCGCTCGGCGAGCGTGCCCTGTGGGTGTTTAGTCAGCGACTGCGTCGGGCTCACAAAGCCAACGATTTCTCCTGCATGGCATTGTCAGCACCTACCTGGGGAGTCAACTCGACCTCGAGCTCGCCCGTGAGGTAGAGCTTCTCGAAGAGGGCGTTCTCACCGACATACGACGAGATCATGCGCTTGATCTGATGACAATGGTCCAAACAAAACGAGAGGTGTAAGTCTCATGCGCGTCCGCTTGATCACGTGTCTCTCAGCGACGAGGTGCAGCCATGTTACCTGTCGCGTCTGGAGGAGGAGCCCGAGGCCAAAGTCATCGACGCCGGCGTTGTTGGACACGCACGTGAGGTCCTTGGCGCCCTGCTTCACGAGCGCGGCGATGCTGTTCTCGGGGATGCCGCAGAGGCCAAAGCCCCCGACAATGCTAATACGGACACAGATCACAGGACGGTGATCACCAAATGCGGTCTCGCCCCCCCTGCACACAGCCCAACATGCGCAGACGCGGCGACGCACAGCTTGGCCCCACTGGGGATGTCCCGGACGGCCTCGTCGGCATCGGCGCAGACCTTGTGGTGCTGGCTGCTGCTGCTGCTGCCCCAACGGCGGGGGCTCGGGGCCATCGCCGCCACGCAGCGGGGGAGGGCGGCGACGCGGGCGCGACGGGCGGCGAGCAACATGCTTTGGGGTTTGGGGGCGAGTCGAGTCGGGACCTCGGGGAAAACGCGGAATGATGAGGCGCCCACGCGGTTGTTGTCTCGGGCTCGTTTTGCGGGTGGTGGGCGCTTGTCGCCGGCGGCGCGGGGGCAGCGGCGGCTGCGGTGGTGCCACTGTCAACTTGCACACGAACACGGGGCCGTGGTTGAAGATCGAAACCCGGTTCGGACCGTAATCGCCAGCCGGACCGACCCCATGGTGATGCTTCCTCTTGGGTGCCACCCGACCGGTGGGATACCGGTACCAACTTCCACTTGCCTGCACCACTGCGCACAGAAGCGGAATCGCGGATGGCAATATTGCCCGAGGGCCAACGAAGTTGCCACTACGACACCTGACTGGGAGCGTGCGTGGCACGTCGGCTCGGGCTCGGCTCCTTGTGTGACGTTGGACCTGGCCAAAGCGTCAGCGGTTGACCCCGCACTGCGTACCCAACCCTTTGTGAGGTGGGGTCATTGGTAGTAGTCCCACCGGCGTCATGCGCTGACGAGCCGTGTCCGTCAGCGCAGTTGAACCTCGCCGCGGGAAGATGGCTCGAGTCACCAACGGCAGCATCCAGCCAGCGACAACACAGGGCACCGACGATCTCCGGGGCCGACCGCGCACCGCCATCTCGGCGCTGGTTGTCGCCTCGGACCAGGCCGTCCCCGAGAACGGAGTCGGCGCTTGCCTCCCCGGTTTCACCTGTCACCTCAACCAAGACCGACACTATAACGTCGAGAGGTGACCATAACGTCGCTGGCCACTCGCTCTCGCCACCGCACCATAGCCTATCATGCCATTCGCCGTGTCTTTGAGTTTTTGCGAGTCCAAAGAGCGAGCTCGACACTCCCCGTTCAAGTTGAGGTTTCGTTTGTGTCCGCCATGGTTAACCGCCAAAGCCAGTCAACACGGGCACTCCAGTCCATGAGAATATCTGCGCATCGCTTTACTAGTTCATTTTCTCGACGATCCAAGTATCTTTTCGCACGCACGGGTGTGTTTGGAAGCGACAGTCGCCACTTTCCGACAATACTCGCTCTCTCGTAGATTGATGACTACGATCCCAGCATCCGCACCTTTCGCAGCCGCAAGTGGTTTAATGACTCGTGGCGAATCTACATCGTGAATGAGAGTGCAATCATTCTTCTCGGAAACTGGTTTGATGCGTTCGGCGGCTCGAGTTTCCAGTTGGGCTTCTTCTGGGAATGGACGATGCCAAATACTGTACATCATATCGCGACCGCCGCAACAGCGCATTTTAGCGAAAGAGAGGAGAACGCGCCAACGAGGCAGGAAAAGATTGACTATTCCCGACCTGTCGACCAACCGAAGAACCTCCAACTTCCGTTGCGAGAATTGAAGATTCAAAGAGCGACCCAGATCCATGCTGAGTCCAAGCCGACCCCGCTTCTCGGGGGCAGGTGTTTAATGACCGCGACCCTGACTCCTGTGCATCCGCCATTGCTCGGCGCGACGTTTACCCCGCGACTACAGCAGTATCCGCACTTGATCGCGCTCAAGACGTACAATGCCAGTGACATTGTACGTTATGTCACGGTCGTCTCTTGGCTCGAGGATGCGAGGATCCGCGGCGATATTCACACCAAGCTTCGCTTTGTCATCGGTGTCCGTACGCAGTATCCCAATGGCACCATGTCTGCGGGTATGGTGCCGGCCTCGGGCAAGTTTCCGAGCAAACTCGCAACCGTTATGCTCCGGGACCCCCCAAGCGACCTCGATGCGCATTGGGGAGCGAGGCTTGACAACCTTTCTTGAGTCGCAGGACGATCATGGCGCTGACACGCCCCTCTGCGCGACGATCGTCGCGGAGAGCACCGCACCGGCGGGCACCCCGACGCCACTACTTGGCGCTCGCCCCTGGCTCCGCCAGGTCGGCAGCACGAGCTATGGGCTGCTTCTACCCAATCGCCGTGGAGATGAAACGTGGACATGAGAATGAAAAATGCATATTTCCTATTTTAGAAAATTGTGACCGATGTGAAATGCCAGTTGCAATCCGAACGCAGAAGTATTACCCAGAGCAAGGCAGTGAGAGACCGAGATCTTTGAGCTGCCCATGGCAATCCATGCTGACTGCCATCACACCGATGCGTTAATGGACTTGGAGCGAGTATACTCGAAACGAGATGCCCCGCGATACGTTAAAAAGAATTGGTTCAGAAGACGTGGCGTTCCTATGCATACACGATGGCTCGACCTAGACCCACGGCCATTCATGCCCCCCCGTTGCACCGAATTGATAAACATATAGCGAAGCGATGTGTGGAGAATCAGCTCACGTATTCGCAACCGCAGTTGTTACGCGACTGCCAGTCAATTCAGCATGATCACAGTATGTTGTAACACGGATCCATGCTCGATCGCTCCATTCCAAACCAAGCTCACGTTTTGTTGCAGCCGATCGTTCTGCTAGGTCATCCCAGCCGATCGAAGAATAGTGAAGCTACAACACCAACGCACATTCACAGAAAACAAATGCTGACGGTAGCAATTGCACTTGCCGATTACAATTTACAATTTACATGTCGATCTTAGTAGCAAGGATTATCCGACTAGGATTCCTCGCTAGAAGCAACGCCAAACGTCACTGACTAAGCTCGTGAAGGAAAACCACACGATAGTTTAATATTGCGTCACCTATGACCGATAGTCTACTCGAGAGGTTTGCTGGCAACACGTCAGCAGCTCATTTCACATCCAACGACACACTGCGCCCAGAGGCATTTACCACATAAGAATTGCATGTCACCACACTCATCCTGCACAATCTTCGATCCTCTGTCGAAGTTGGTTGGCACGGGGAGGGTAAGGTAGCCAACTAATCGCTCAATTCAAAGAAAGGATGAAAGACAAACCGAAGAGTGTTTTCCAATCAAAATCCAACTATACTTTTTACTCTCCTGTGTGTCCATTCATAAGTCATCCGCCATGGATCAATCGCAACGATCCATGGTGGGTGGCTTGTGGTCGGACACGGCAAGTGGTGTGGGAAATCGAGGCTGCCGTAGACAACCTCAAATGTCCTCACACCACTTGTTCTCCTCGCGAATCATTTGCTCCTCCTCAGGGGTAAACTCCTGGGTGATGCCAAACGTCGCTCGGATTTCCTCGGGGGTCTTCCCCTTGATCAACGTGGCGACCTTGGCACACGTCAGATCAAGGAGGCTCTTGATGTCCATGTAGTTGGCGGCCAAGATGAGCTCAAAGAGCATCTCCTGCTCGAGCTTCTCGACGAACTCGGCATCCCACTCCGACACCGCATCGCGGATGTCATTGCTCCGGAGGGGCTTCTCAATGTCCTTCATTGGGTTGTTGTGGTGGTGCTGGCAGAACTCAATCACCTTGGCGAGGACCGGGCCCTTAACGTTCGGGAGCGGCACGTCCGGGACCTCATCGCCGTCCTGCTCCTCGGCCGTGAGCGTCTTCACGAGCTGCGAGACCGCGGCCACCTCAGCGGGGACCTCAAACTTCTCGCCATCCTGCGAGACGAGGTTGACCTTGTTTCCTTCCGCCGACATGGTTGTTGTTGTTGTTGTGTGTGTGCCTGTTGTGGTGGGGCGACGCCGCTGCTGTTGCTTGTCTTGGACGCTGCCGATTTGGTTCTGACTGATAGCATGGCGTGGTGGGGGTGAGCCCAACAACAAATGCAGAGAACATCACTCTCGTTAGGGGTGAGTTGAATGGACTTGTGTATTGAAAGGAGGGGGGAGGGAGCCGCGGGAGAGAATCATTCCGAACCCAGCTCTGTATTCGTATAGACAGGGTATCGATGTGGACGGGGCAACACGGACCTGCCACGTCGGCTTGCCCGTTGACCCAGGAGATGATGGTTTGGCCCCTCGCATCAGAAGAGAGAGGGCCGGCTGGCAACCTGTGATTGGGTACGATGGGGCCGTAATGATGGCATTAGATCCCAGTGCGAGGCGGCGCTTGCATGCAATGCAATGCAACGCGCACGCCCCAACCCGTCAGTCATTCACAACGAGATGCGGCCGTTGAGAGTCTCAACGTCTCAACTTGGCCGGAGCTAAATGACGTGAACATGGGGCATTGGCTGATATTACTTGGTTACCATACTTAGTAATTATGGGTCAAAATGCAAAGTGGAGTTCGGGCAAACTCCCAAGGTCTGGGGCTCCGGCCTCCTTACCAGAACATGCTCCCGCTCGGGACTGTGGCCTTGTTGCGGCTGTAGCGCATGTACTTTTGGTCATTCAGCTTGTCCCCCTGGGTCTTGTCGAGCTTGCCCGTGGAGAGGAGGCCTGTGGTGCCCGCGGCCGAGGATCGGACCCCAAGACCGTGGATCGTCGCCGGGCTCTTGCCATCCGGCGTGCTGAAGGAGATGTTACCAGTCGACGGGTTCTTGGCCAGGAGGTCACCTTTGGAGCTCGACTTGGCAAAGGTATTGAGCTGCCACATTTTGGCCTCAATGTTCTCCATAAACTGTTGTTGAGGGCCGATGACGCTCCCGGGACGACAGAGGCGGAGCCAGCCGATCAGCTCGTGCGCTGAAAACATGTCATGCTTCATGATGTACGCGCCGATGCACGTGCCGGTGCGACCGAGACCTGCCTTGCAGTGCACCGCGACGGCCCCTGGGGTCTTCTCACAGGCCTCAATGAACTTCATCAGAATCGGCATCGGCGCATTGGTCCCATCGGGGTAGATCAAGTCGAGGTGGTCGATACCCGCCGATAGGAACTTCTTCTCATCGTACTGCTTCTCGTTCAAGCGAACGACGAGGGTCACATTCTTCTTTTTGAAGTAGGGAATGTAATGCTCGGGGGTGAGCATCACGTGTCCTTGCGGGGTACGTTGGTAGTTGTTGTGCGGGCCAGCAAAGGCGATGAACTTGGGCGATACCCACGTCAGATCCCCGTTCTCCACACGCTCAAAGTGCTGGTACTCGTGGAGATCAAATGTCTTGGCCGAAATGTAGCCGGAGTGCTGGGCCTTTTCCAGCCCCTTCAGGCAGTCCAACACGGACAGGTTGAAGGTGCACACCCCAGGGGTGGCATCGTGGAAAGGCGGGAAGCGCATCCGCTCAAATGGCTCAAACGCCTTGGTTGCGGTCATGCCCTGGAACAAAATGGCCCAGCAACACAAGATGCATACCGCGTTAGCGCGTTGCTGTCCCTGGGCCGAGGAGTAGAAAAAGATTTTCTCCCCCGACTTCGCTGCGTTGGCAAGCTTCTTGTTGAGCATGTCGGCGAACACAAAAGTGTGACCCAGGTTGAGTGGACCAAAATCCAGGTAGAAGTTCCAGTACACCAGCTCTTCGTCGATCGAGAAAAACTGAGCTCCACTCACGCGCGGCGGGGCTTTCTTGAGAGGCACATACCAAAGGCGACCAGGGATGAATTCGACGGCCTCCTCCAAGCCCGGCATCGTCAATGGGTTCGCCATCTTGCTCAGAACTTGTTGGTCTCTTTCGATTTGGGTCGAAGATAACACCTTAGTGAGTTGGCGTAGTGATATCGGAAGTGATGCAAATGCTGGAGGTGCTTCAGAAAAGATGCTCTGGCACGAAGCAAGTACTCGAGGAGGAGCAGAAGCAAAGCAAGTGCGGACGAAGGCTGGAGAGATGTCTTCTGTGGTCGCTTTGGTTGCTGCTGCTCTTGTTGAGCTGCTTGCGGTGGAGGAGCGCTTTTCGGAAGTGAGACTTGAAGGCGGATGATATTCTTCGAACGGCCACCGTTGCGGCTACATCATCATCCAAGTCACAAGCACTCGGAGCACTGACCACCCGCACGGCAGGCGGACCGGGACCGCCTTCGTCGCCGTCCTCTCGCTCCTCGAACGATGCGTTTCGCCTTCTTATTCACAGCTGCCACACTCGTCGACATCTTGGGACCACCTGCTACAATCCCTTTAGATTCCAATCTGTCAAGCAAGCTTGTATTTGGACAAGATTGGTGGACCCAAAAACAAAATTTTGACATGAAGCACTCCCGGACCGGTTCTGCCGCTTCAGTGTGCTGGCACGGATGACTGATGAAGCACAACCTCACTGCTCGTCCAGCGAAACTGCTCAAGTTGGAACGGCATGGGGAAGGAATACTTTTTCACCATGACGCTGCAAGCAAGAGCAGGCATCTATAAATACCTAGAAATTATGCATACACATGAGGATTTGCTCTTGCAGACGCTTCTTGATGCCAAGGTAGAATCGGAGGTCGTTTTCAACGTCTTCGCGGTGCATGTCATTCAGGATTCCGTCCGAGTTGGATAGTGTGCGATAACACTGATCTATACACTCGTTCATTTTCCGAAGACGGTTGTGGAGGACGTCGAATTCATCCGGGGGCAGCATTAGCTCTTGCGACCTGGTCATTGTAGTTGTTACTGCCATTCTCTTGCGCGGGTGACTCACAAGCTCATGCGATACGGGGACTTCCACAAGATCTGTTGTTGGTGCCTCTCGTTGCCGCTTTCCACGACCAACTCGCCGCGAATGCTGCCGATGATGCTGACTATCGGAGGCTTCATAGTCGGAGCTAGCATATTCATCGTCAATTGAATTGATAGCGCTGGAATGAAGAACCAAGTCGGTGGTTTGCACTGGATTGTTAGGTGGGGTCGAAGATGTCAAGATTGGAGTAGAATTTGATGCCGGGCGAGGTGACGATACGGGATCCACTCTCACTGGGGATTCTTCCGTTGATTGTTCGTCCTCATCTGGAATGGAAATGCCACGAGCTCGGGCAGTCTTCGCTTGATCCTCCAGCAGCCAGTCTGGCAGCATGTCAGGATTTTCCAGCTCGACGAATTTTGGGGTTGGAGATGGCGGACCAGAATGAGCACGAGACGAATTAACATCAAGATTGCGTTTTGGGGAAGCCATACGTGCGTTGGAGTTCTTGCTTTGATCTGTGAGATTGGCTTCGTTGGACCTGGTGTTTGCTTCTAGTTCATCACAAATCACTTCCGCTGTTTGCGGTTTGCCATTCCTTTTTGACGCTACGTGCACGGATCCCTTTGCTTGCGAGGCGACACCAGTTGGCTTGGAACCATTAACAGTGAATTTCTTAAAGCTACCTGTCGGACTCGAGACGAGAGCAGCCAACTCGTGATCAACCATTGCTGCCATATGCAAGTACAGGATATCGGCACGACCACCGCAGAAATCAAAAAATGGCTTCCCTGGCTCTTGCTTCATATTCGAAACTGCCCGCTTGTAAAAGCTGTGGATGTCATTCCACATTTGTTGAAGTTTCAGCGCTGTGTGATTTCTGATAACCTCTGGCATGACGTTGTAGAAGAGTGCGTCTTGATAATGCAGCGTGTCATAGACAGAATTCTCACACAAGAACGCGCAATGCAAATCACTCCAGAAAGGGTTCACGTCAGCGGGAGGAACTGGAGGGTCATTGATTTCTGACCACCGAGATTTGAAATCAGGGCTAGTTAGGACATTGATTAGTCGGAAGCGACAGCCCCGACGTGCCCGAACAGTGCTCGCCTTTGCGGTGGCCTCGCCACCAGTCGATGGATTCACAGCGGCCATTTTTTTAACAGCCTTGGCCTTCTTGCCTCCCAAGGGCTTGTTCTTCGTCGTAGGCACTGGTGTCTGAATGTTCTCACTGTCAACGGTGGGAACGAGACATGGCGCTCGATCGGGTGCTTGATTGTCCGCGACTTGCGTAAGTATCGAAGATTGGCTCATTTCGACATCCGCCGGGCTCGTTGATCCACTGGTCAAGTCGAACACAAGCGAAGTTGATGGATGCGCAGATGATGGGTTTTCAGTCGGCGCGTTCGATGGCGTTGGTGACCCGACGACAGCGATTTGGGTCGGAAGGGCCGTGGTCGCGGTCAGAGCTGGTAAGGCGTCAGCGGAGGGCCGCGGCGATCGGACACTGACGATGGGCTTTTTTACTCTCAATGCTTCCGCGTGTTTGGGCTTCCGCCCTCTTCGTCGGGGCGCTGGGCTCTTTCGTGCAGGGCTCCTGGGTTTTCCTTTTTCGCGCCCTGGTGCCGG
This sequence comes from Lagenidium sp. CBS 127285, assembly GCA_023338185.1. Lineage (NCBI taxonomy): Eukaryota > Oomycota > Peronosporomycetes > Pythiales > Pythiaceae > Lagenidium > Lagenidium sp. CBS 127285. The sequence continues at coordinate 12,385 of JAADYI010000414.1, forward strand.
GTCCTTTGGTGCGTCTTTGCCTGACGAAGGGGGCTTTCTGGAGAACGCAGCCAGCGCATCGGCCTGCCGCAAAATGTCGATGACCACCGCCTTGCTGAGTTTCCCCTGGTCCCGGCCCCCGCCGTGGTGACAGTCCACCGCCCGGCGTGAGCACTCGCCTCGTAGCTGGTTGAAGGTGAACTTCTCGTAGGGCTCCTGGATGACAACCGGCGTGGGCGAGCGACGCGGGCGCTCGGCGGCAAACGACGGCTTGAGGGAATGCCCGGGGAGGATACGTGTCTGGGATCGACTGCTTCGGGAGGCCAACGTTGCTGGGATCGTGAGGGCGGATGCCGTTGATGGTGTCGTTGTGGGCAACCCCACAGCTGCCGTCAGCGGAACGCTGGCGACGCCGTGAGTAGGCGCTGTTGTCGTCGTCACAGAAGTCGTTGTGACCGCAGGTGCCGCGCCCATGGACGCCGCGAGCGTCTGCTGCTTCATCGGCGCCTTACCTGCGGCCCGCCGTGTTGGCGTCGATGGAGGCATCGTTCTTAGTGCTTTTGGCCTTCGACACCAACAAAATGTGATTCGACCATCACTCCTTGGGGAGGGGAAACGGGTCGAGCCCGTTTTCTCAAAAGATCTAGTATGGGTCCGGCCTGTGATGGTAGCCTTGGCGCTCTATTCGGGTATGGGGTCGTATTACCAGTAAGGGGGCACTATTCGATATTTCATGGGTGGTGTGGATTGTGTGATGGCAGGCGACATAGGGGGGATGACCTCGTCCTCATTGAAGTAATGGTTAAAATTTTGCACACAATGAAAACGTAGACGTCGCCTTGCCGTTGCCTCTCCCAGAACTGCTTCCATTTGGGTTTTCTCTACACCATGTCGCAGCCCACAGTGACACATGCTCCGGTCATACTACAGTACAGTACGTAGTGACAATCTGCTTGTGTCAAGCCGAGACCCTGCACACAACGGGCGCACTCGAGGCCAAACCATCCCATCACACCTTGGATGGTTGTTGCAATTCACCACTGGGTTCGTGTGTGATCCATTTTGTGTGGGCACAACGTTCAGTCGGCGGCTGGGAGTCAATGTGAAGTCTGTTCTCGTTGCGACGTGCCCCCCCCCCTCACCAGCATCCACAACTCCGATTCCGCGACACGTCCAAGGCGACGCCAGCGCTGGAATTCCCTCCAGTGGAGTCAAACCATCGCCGCGGCGGCCGTTCACAGGAGGAGACAAATTGTGTGTGGCATCTCTGAACGTGGATTCGTACCAACAGCAACAGAAGCAGCAGCTGTCAACGACACCACATTCGCACCTCCCCGTGGCATTCGACGATTTCCCCACCCACGGCCACACACAATGCAGCTCTACTGTGCCACCGCGCAATCGAAGTTCGACCTCCCGACGGCCGCGCCCTCATTGCAGTCGTCCCCAACTGACTCGACTGAGTCCCCCTCCTCGTGGTCGATGGAGCTCACCCGGTGGCGCCTGCGTCTCCGCCGCCTCAAGCGCTGGTCGCGCAATGAGGGCCGCGCGAGTGATGGACAATTAAGCGTCCAGGCCGAGATCGCGACGTCATCACCCGAACCGCATCGGCACTCGATCTCAAGCGTTGAAACCTACGAGCGCGAGCTCGTCGTGCCGCCCGTTTGTATCCCGCACGAGTATCGTCAGAAGGACCGTCAGCGGGGCATCCGCGTCGGCGGCGATCGCATTCCGTTCACATTCGATGGCCACAAGCATCGCCGGAAGATGATGCGGGGCTTGATGCCAATTGTCGAGACTGAGCCCCTGACGGCGGACCAGGTCCCCGATATGCGGCTCTCGATGGCATCGATCTACACGTATAAGGGCCGGCGCCGTCGTGCTGTCAGCATGTGAAGCCATCGTGCTCGCCAGCACGCAACAATTGAAAGCGAGCTCCTCACCCAGAACAGACCACAATCGTACGAAGGCCCTGCTCCATCGGAGACATCCGTGAACCTGCAGAAAACAAAGGGTGTGGGCAAGCACCGATACCCAAGCTCGACAAGTTCAACCGGACAAACCCGACGACACGTGCAGCACTCCCGGTGCCCAGTGTTTGTCGATTCTCCATGTGGATAGATGCCACGCATCACGAAGCCATGGTTGAGCGGCGACTCTGTCGATGACTACTGTACTCCCTCGGAGCCCCTGCCACCACCCACATACTCGCGCCTCTTTGCTCCCCGGTGGACGAAGCAGTGCTGCTTTAAGCCCCCCCCCCTCTCCCTGTCGCTCTGGCCTATGGCGATCTGCCTTGAATGGCACAGGTTTTCCCGTAAAAAAACGGGCTGTTTGAGCGACTTGCTGCAAGTGCCGAGGACATCCAACCACATCCGAGGTCGTTGCATCGGATAATGGTCTGCAAGACGGCGATTCCGTGTGCCATGGACACGATGAGGCTCGCAAGAGTTGACAAATCTGAGGTTTTGTTGTGTTGGCAACAAATTAAGATTTCTTAAAGAGCGCCAGTGTTGGATCGTTCATTGTTGCTGACCAAGAAGAGGTCGTTGCCATCCACACGATTGTTCATGTGCACACCAACGCCCCAATTGCGAGTTTCCTGCACTCACTTTGGGCCAGCTGTGCAAGTCTTGGGGATCAGATGTCAATTTCAAACGATGGCGCCACACTGGCGTGTGACCATGACGAATGGGGTTGGCCAGATCCACAACAGAACTGCATTGCTACCAATACGCCCGACCGTCACGATAAATCACCTGACTGTGATGTCATTGTGTGTGCGGAATATGCGACGAGTTTGGTCCAACGCCGTCGTGCGCGTGGTGCAGTGGTTGGTCCCAACAAAAATTCAACAATCTTGCCAGTCATCTTCATACGAAGGTTGTGTGTGCGAGTGAAGAATTCCCAATCAATTGGTGGCGGCGACGCACGACACAGAGTGCCGCCCTGGTTTTGGCTCGCAGAGGGAGGCGGGTGCCCAAATGCTCCCGACGCAGGTGGCGATGGCGTGGCCTTTGTGGCGGCCGCCAATCATCCAGGACTGCGCCAGAACTCGGGTGGTATGGTCGCCACACAGAGTGCACTCACAAGCATTGACCATCACTCTCTTCGACAAAGATGCATCACATTCAGCAGTGTCTTTGTGAGTTGGCGTGCAGCGGAAGGGCATGTCGCGGAGGGCTGTGAGCCAGCCACGCACCTTGGAGGTTGAGTGCTGTGCCGCTTCGAGTGTCCCGTGCACCCACCACCGCTGCCGCTTGTGCTTGTTGCCCAGTCACATTTTTTAATTCGCCGCTGACCGCACACGTCGTCGCACAACCTTCCATCAAGACCAACGATGGCGATCCCCCTCCGATCCTCGGACACCACCCATGACCGCGGCCATCGCCATCCACATCGGCGTCACCAGCATCACCACCACCACCACAAGATGGAAGCGGCCCCGGCGCCGACACGTTGGTACCAGCGGAGCCTCCTGGCCACCCACACGTCGTGCGTTGACGCGAGCACTCAGTCCCACCAGCAACAGCAGCAGCAGCACCACCACCATCATCATCACCATGACTCTGGGGCCAAGAGCGACCAAAACACGCTATCGGCCGAGGACGTCAAGCCCCTGACCAACCTCGAGCACCTCGATGTCCCCTCGGGCACGTGCTCTTTGGGTCGCAAGGACGCCGCCAAACACCCCAAGCGGCTCTTGCTCCACGCCATCTTCAAGTGCTGAGGCAAACGTCGCCACCCAATGGCCATTCCCCCTCCTGCCACATATTTAAAATCCCACCAACGGCCACTGTTGGTGGGTTTGTTTTTAAACAACAAATAGAGTTAAAACTCTATTTGTTGATTCCTATTCAGAAATCACATCAACCCTTTTTGGCCATGTTCAGGCCAGTTCTGCTCTCTCAATCCGCAATCGGAGCAGACAATAACGCGGTGTAGTTGTCGTCTGGGCCATGTTCTGACCTTGGTTTGATGATCCATACTGCAACTGGCCGGCCAAGTCTGGACCAGCGCCCATCAGCCGATAGCCGGCAGTGGCACATTGTGGGCGGAAACAATGGATGATCCCGGTGCCCCATGGGTTCGGAAGAGGTGGGGGCAATGTTCCAGGTGTTTAGGACCAGTGCATTATAATTGGCTGAAATAAGGGCAATGAGGCAATTTGGCCAATCCTTTTGCGCCGAACTGCCTTTCTTGCATGGATGCCCACAATCCACACGTCACAGATGCATAGGTCAGCGGCATTTTTTACCGCATCCCACCCGACTCTTCCTCCTTCTCCATGATCGCATTGGATCGTTTCCACCAAACGAAGGGATCATCGGTTTGGTTCTAGTCACTGCTGAGCCAGCGACAGCGCTCGAGTCGAGTCACAACACAACTCTGCAGGGGGCAACGTCTCGCCAGCGCCGACCTCCTCAACTCGACGACCAGAGTGGCAGCGACCCATTTTCACAACATCGAGCCATCTGCAGCCATCGTAGAACCATGAAGCGCACGGCCTCGACATTGCGGCCCCTGCAGCCCCTCTCGAGCACCAGCAGCTCCACGAGCACCTCGTCGTCATCCACCTCGCCCTCGTCATCGGCGTCGTCGTCGAGTACAGACAACAACCGCCCCGATGAATGGCAGGTCGCAGTCACCCGCAAGCGCTCCTCATCAATTGAGCAGTGGCTGCAGAAAACCCTGCATCTCGATGTCTTCAGCCCCGAGCGCAAAGACAAACATCGCGCGGACAAGGCACGTCGGCGCGAGAAGCGCAAGGCCTTCTTTCGCAAGATCTTTGGTGGGTCCAAGAAGGAAAAGGCAGCAACAGGCACCGTTGGGATGAGCAGTGAAAGGCACCTCGAGACCTCGCAATCGATCCCACCTCACGACGAGGACGAAGATCTCACGTTCCACCTTGACGATCTCTACGACACATCGATAAATGAGATTATCCAGCAGTACAAGTCCGTCGAAGAAGAAGACGCACCTGAATGCATAGAGGACAATAACAACTCAGACGATGACCATGCGCATGCCGACGTCGAGCGTGCCCTCTCAAGTCCTGCTCGACCACACGACGTCGACGTACAGATCGCAAACGTTTGCAGGAATGATGAACTGGGCGAGTATGTGCAGCCACCCGTGACTGTACCCCCAGAGTATGCGATTCGGGATCGTCGTGGTGGTGCCTTGGTCGCGGGAAGTTATGTCCTCTTCACCAGCGCCGCATTCAAGCGACGTCAGCGCCATCTCCTCTATCAGATGCGCTCGATCCCAGAGTCCGCTCAAGTCGTCCCGGCACAGCTCTACGATGAACAAGACGTCTTCGATTCGGAAGATGATGTTGAAGCATTCTCGTTCGACTCGGACTGGGTGTGAACACCAGAAGATGAAGCATCGTGAAACCAGCTCTTGTTCATCGAGTTGCCTCGTTGACTTCTCGAACCCCGCTGTCGGAGAGACACCGCACCGAGTTCGGTCTGGTCTGCTCATCTGCTCACCATTGTCCACTTGGTCATTCGCCTCCGTTCTATTGGAGGTGACCAGCGCCGTTGGCCGTAGCACATGTGAGCGAGTCTGACGCAGGCGGTGCCTCATGTTCATGTGTTGGTAGCATCGTCGAGCGGCGGGTGGGAATCGTTGCACTGTGTGCTGTAGTGTAGTTGCGTCCATCTACGTTTTTTTATTGTGTCAATTCTCGCTTGAATACGTCAGTCGTCATTTGCTGCGTTGTCGTTGGCCTTCCTTGCCCAAAGGCTGAGAGTTCAGCTGAACTCAGTCAGATGCGTTTGAGTTTGGGGTGGTCGGACAGAGCCCATGTCACAGATCTGCTGATACATTTGAGCCAATGAAATCATCTCAAATTGCCTTTCAGCCAATCCCCTCACTCCTTGTCAACTACACCTTGAGGTCGGACACAAACGCGATTTCGTCTGTCCCGAATCTCGTCCGCAACATACGGGACTGCCCTTTGAAGAGATCAATCGAACCTTCGCTGGTGCAAATAATGCATGCAGTTGCGAAA
>JAADYI010000415.1:0-18343 GCA_023338185.1 Lagenidium sp. CBS 127285
ACCCCCCCCCCATTCACATCAATTGTTCCGCACGGCACCTTGGTCGCGGGGGGCGCGAGCTGCCCCGAGTCGACGGGCACCCAGCGCTGCCACGAGGGGTTCATATTGAGGTAGCGCACCTGCGCGTCGCCATCGAGGAGCTACGATCGATCCATACAGCGACGACACAGTCGGTCATCGCACTATCCCGCACATATATCCCACGCAGAGGGACGTACCCGGAGGATCAGCGCCGGGCACCAATTGCCAAACACATTTTGCGCGTCCACGGGATCATCGATGTGGAGCTGCCGGCGCCATTCGCGGTCGACGGGGTCAATGCGCATCATCTCTGGAACACCGCCACGCGAGATCAGCAACGTGTCCGCTGCGCGAAGCCCCACCCCGCCACCTCCACAGCGCGCGCCTCCGTCATCCGCACAGTACCTTACCTTCCTCCAGGTCCGTGTCGTCGCTGTAGGCGTCGTCGTTGTCCTTGGTCTCATCGCGGGGCCCGTATCCGTATCGCGTCGAGTACGGCAGCGGGACGACCCGGTCACGCTCGCCATCGTCATCGTCATCGTCGTCGCGGACGCCACCGCCAGCAGCGTCGTGGGGACGTGGAGCGGGTGCCGCATTCGCGGCGGCCGGCGCGTGCCCGAGGCCGATGCGATCGCAGCCCATGATGACGTTTGTTCAATCGATGCAAAAAGAAGCAGAGAACTAAATACAGTATGGGAATGCACGACAGACGCACTAAAGTACGATTTCAAGGGAGGATGAAAAATGGCTACACTCTCTAAACCGGTTCAAGACCTATCGATCGACGGTGCGCGTCGTCCGTTCACTTGCGGGGGCTTCGGGGATCGATGCCGTGATAGCACAGGAGCCCGTCGTCGTTCTGGATGCTCGTGTCGGCGCCCTTGGAGATGAGGTACTCGCCGAGCGTGTCCCCGTAGCCATAGGCAAAGCAAAAGTGTAAAGCCGTATTTCCGCGATTCTATGGGGGTGGGGTGGGGTCCAGGGGGATCAGGAGCTCACACACACACACACGCGTTCGCGGAGACGCCATCACGTACATTGCGGCCGTTGATATTGGCCCCTCGGCGGAGGGCGAGCTTGGCCATGCGCTTGAGCCCGTTCTGGCACGCGATCGAGAGGATCGTGTTCCCGTGCGCGTCCCGGGAGTTGACCGACATGCCCTGATCGAGCATGTACGTCACCGAGTCGATACGATTGTGCCGGGCCGCCGAGAAAATGTCGTTTTCCAGGATCGCCGGTGCTTCCACGGGCCGCGCCTGGCGCGTCTCCGACTTGGCGCTCATCGGGCGGGCCGAGCCACGGGCCGTCATCCTCGGCTCCCCGTCCGAGTACTTTGACCGCCCGGTGCTGCTCTTGTAATCATCCGAGTTGCCATACTCGGGGAGCGCATTCTTCAATTCGCTCATGCTCAATCGGGGCTGCTTCCCCATGGCCCGCTTGAGGTAGTCCTCACTTGAGGCCACCGGGGGCAACGGCGGCACCTCGTGCGGCGTCGCGAGGTTCTCTCGTGGGGTCGTGTACTCATTGTCATCCGACGACACCGAGCGAGCGCTCGTCCGAGGTGACGTGAAGCGCTCGTCTTCCGAGCCCCCGCTCGAGTATCCGCGGCGAGCGGAGCTGCGTGGGGTGTAGAAGCGCTCGTCCGTCCTCATCTCCATCGAACGCAGAGTCGGTCGGTCTGTGGGACGTAATGGGGCGTCGGGACCCGTGCCACAACTCGAAGAATAGCCTCCCGCTGATGATGATCACAAGCTATTCCGGGTTTAATCCGCCACCTTACTCACCCGCGCACACACGTCAATAAATGGAGGAGATGCCAAGCCAAGCGCTAGGGACAGCAAACAAAAAGAGTCCACACGCGTGAGCGTCTGTTGGAATACCTGATCTTGATTATTGCGGTTGCTGTTATGGGGGGGGGCCTTATCTCCTTGGACTTGTGGGTGAACGCAAGTCCGGGATCCAAGACGGCGCCTATGTGCTCTGGACATCGCGACGGCGCTTACTCCTCCATCTTGGTGTCTCCATCGTCATCCTTCGTATCGGCCACTTCGACCGCATCAATCTGCAAGAAGGGCAAAACGAGTGCGGCGGTCAGCGCAAAGGCGTCGTGCATCATACGCTAAAGCATCGACAACGCACGTGGGGCTGCAGCTCCTCGCCCTCGATAATCTTGAATGGCTGGTTCACGCCGACAATAGCGATCGACACATTCTCGACTGTGAGCTCCTGGTCAGCCTGGAGGCAGCCCCGGATCGCCTGGAGGGCGTGGTGGATGAGCTCGTCCGTGCTCACTGCATACGTCAAACAGAACAGTGATCAATGCGTCATCTCCCCAAGCAGGACAGAGATCCGCACACGTTCATCACGTACAGTTGTCAAAACTCTCGAAGTGCTTCTCCAGGTACGTGCGTGCCGACTGCGATCTAGCGCCGATGGCGTGTGCCTTGTACTCAAAGTAGTTGCCCGACGGGCACGTCTCGTACAGGTGCACGCCCTTCTTCTGCTCCCCGGTTCGTCCATCCATCCATCACAGCAACTCGTCAAAACGTCACGCTCCAGCGTCGACCCGCCTCGCAACGACGACGTACATCGACCCCGGCGACGAGGAGCCCAACACCGTAGGGGCGGCGAATGTACGACTGCGTGCACTCCTGCTTCCGGTCGGCGACGTCCGAGACCAAGCGACCGACGGTCACTTGGCTGCCGTAGACAAACTTGTGGTTGAGGCTTTCGGTGCGCATGAACCTGAGTATGCGAAACGACAAGGAGACCAACACAACAGCGCGAAATGAGCCCACTCGGTCACGACGACGAGCGCGCGGAGCGCTGGATTCCCACCTCGCGAGCGAGCGCGCGTCGGCCGTGAGCCCGGCGATGGCCATGCCGATGTGCTCGTCGACCTCAAAGATCTTCTTGAGGTGCTCGGCGAGCTTGACATTCTGGCGCTTGATCCCGCAGAGCACGGCGAGGTTCTTGCTCGTGAGCCCGAGGCAGGCGCTGCCCTGCTTGACGGCCTCCTTGGCGTAGTCGATCTGGTAGAGCTGCCCCTGGGGGCTCCAGACCGTCACGTCCGTGTCGTACTGGTTCCGGAACATATTGCGGAGCTGCTGGGGGTCGGTCCGTCGATGCTGGGGAATATGCAGCAGCAGTAGGAGCAGTAGCGACAAAGGGGGAAAAAGATATTGGCTCGGAGTGTTTTAAACACATGAACCAAGACGTAGTGTGGACCACCTTATCGACGTACTAGTAATCATTCTGACACACGTCGCACATTCAATCAAACAACGCAAGGAGATGACCAGATTGACGGCCAAGATGGCGGTCAAGGTGCGAACGAGCCACGTTCCGCGCAGCGCGCCGTCATCGGCGTGGCCTCTCCGGCGTCGGTTGACTGATGGCCATTCGACATGATACGTTGTGTGCTCCTCCAAGTTCCTCGGTCAGCGAGATGCCCAGCGCTTGGACCAGGAGCTCATGTCCAGCAAATATGGGTTCTCGATCGACCAGCTCATGGAGCTCGCGGGGCTGAGCGTCGCGTGCGCCATTGGCAAGGAGTTCCCCGTGAACACGGCCAGCGACGCGACCAGTGATGACTCCTGCGTGCTGGTTGTCGCTGGACCGGGCAACAACGGCGGCGATGCCCTCGTGGCCGCTCGGCATCTTAAGGTCCGTGGCCAGAGCAACCATGCCCAGAACTCGAAGTGATTCACCGTTGACCACGACAGCATTTCGGCTACGTGCCGACGGTCCTGTACCCCAAGCGCAGCGCCAAGCCGCTCTTCCAGGTACGTTAGTAGTATACGCGAAGGGGGTCCCTCCCATGACGACGCGGTGAATAGGAAATGCGGTGACTCATCGGTCGGTGCGAACAACTCGATTAGGGACTCGTGACGCAGTGCGAGCAACTGGGGATCCCATTCATCACCGAGCTCGGGGATCCGTACGTATCAGGCAGTCTCATGCAGTCCTCGTGCGCCCTTGTAAAATCACGTGCAAACTCGCCGCTTGTTCAATGCCCCTGGCGCTGGCCCTCAGCTCGACCGTCGACGAGCAGTTCCGCCTTATCCTCGATGGGATCTTCGGGTTCAGCTTCGAAGGCGCCGTCCGCCCGCCATTTGACGACGTCATTGGGGTTCTGCGGCGGTGCGCGACGCCTATCGTGTCTATCGACGTTCCCTCGGGCTGGCACGTCGAAGACGGAAACGTGGACGGTGCGGGGCTCGACCCCAAGATGCTCATTTCCCTGACTGCGCCAAAGCCCTGCGCGCGATTCTTCTCGGGCCCCAACAAGGTCCACTACATTGGCGGTCGCTTCGTCCCACCGTAAGTCATCAGTTGGCAAGCACAAGCTGCTGGGGAGCGAGCTCATCGTGTGGTTGCTGTTGTCATTAGATGCCTCGCCAAAGCCTTTGACCTTGAACTGCCCGTGTACCCCGGCATGGACCAGTGCGTGCGAGTCGAGAGCGAGTGATGACGAGAACATGCAATTATTACATAAGATTCATGAATGTTCATGCATTCTTCTCAACTACTTTAAATGTACGTGTATAGTCAAAGCCCTTACTGGAAGCTCGCCACAGCCTGCGCGACGGCGTAGTCACCCGAATGGCTGATCGAGACGCTGAGCGAAGCCAAGCCCACGCGGTTGAACACCTGCAGGGGGTGGCCCGAAAGTAGCACGGACGGCGCTCCGGAGGCAGTGATGAAGATTTCGATCTCTCGGAGCGGGGCACCGGCGCCCTTCCACATATTGGCTTCATTGGGGGCGGCACTCGACATCGCCTTGATCACTGCCTCCTTAGCGGCCCACCGTCCTGCAAAGCTGGCCGCTGGATGGGGGGCACCGTGGCAGTACGCCATCTCCTGGTCAGTAAAGTTGCGGCGGATGAAGTCCTCGCGGCCATGAAGGTTCTCGAAGGTCATGACGGGCTCAACGTCCACACCGACACCAATGTTCTTGTTCCCCAATCCGACTTCGGTGGCGCCTTGTGTCATCGCTGAGAGGAGAGTCGAGGGGTCACTCTGTGTCACATCTCGCAAGTCCTCCGTCGGAGTATTGGCCTTTTTGGTGCGTCGGTGAGCAGCCCGCAAGCGCTTAGCGGGGTCAGCATTTGGACCAAAGTGCCAAGTGTTGACGACGGGGTCATACTCGGCTCGCGCGGTTGGATCGAGGTACACACTGCTTTCTTGGGCCGAAGTGTACGGCGCCGCATCCTTGACTTGGATAAACTTGTGTTTCCCACTGATCGACTTCTGCATGTAGGCGTTCATGGAAGTCAGACGGCGCTGTCGTCGGAGACCGTACGACTGGAAATCATGTTCCGGAAGGGTTGAGAGGAGGTAGTCAGGATGGACAAGAAGAATTTCGCCACCGGCTTGGCCAAACCCGAAGCTCTTCAACACTGCGGCCTTGATCCCATCGGTCTGAATGGTTCTGTTGGGATACAAGAGGTAGTCGAACTTGCGAAGAGAAGCGCAAGTGTTGTCGAGGTTGCGGTTGCCAGGGATAAGGCCACTGTTGATCACCTGGAGAAGGCCGTTAATCATCCACGCCGCCGCAGCTCCCTTGGGATGCCCAGTGAGATTCTTCTGACAGATGACTGGAAGAACGTTGCCTGGCGATCGTCCAAGATGCTCCAGCTGCTTCTGAGTGACCTCGCTCTCATTCTTATCATTCGCCTTCGTGCCGGTTCCGTGGAAGCTTGCCACACCAAGATCGTCGATTGAAAGGTTCCAGACACTCAGTGCACCTCGAAGTGGCGCAATGTCGGCACGTCCGGTGAAAAACTCCTCGCCCCACATTGACTGTGCGGCTTGAACCTTGCGCTGCTTCATCTCTCCCAAGAACGCCATTTGTGTCTCGTTGTGTTCGTCAACGTAGGACTTCTCACGGATATACCACGATTCGATGCTTGCGAGTTCCGAATCAAATTGTCGGCGCCGGAATTCGACATTCAACAAAGGCGAAACCTCATGTACTGAAGCGCTGTCAGAGACAGCTTCGCGAGCAGTCGTGAGAATACCTTGTCCAGGCGCTGGAACGGATCGTCCATTCTTGTCAGTTGCAGTGTTTGTCAATGCTACGATCGCGTAAATAGGGCAACCCATATCCAGTGCCAACTGGGCATCCATGAGCAGCTGCATACCGGCACCATGGCTCTCCATGAATCCGCCACGTGTGGTTGAGCAGGGTCGACACATTTCACGAGGATTACGGCCCATTCCCGTCTCCTTCACTGAATCGCTTGTCGCCTTCATCTGCGCGAACTCGTACGAGCCCTCTTCGCCGAAGTCATCGTACCCACCAACAATGACCACTCGCGCCTTTCCGCTCTTGATCGTCTCCACGCCAATGTCAACCGATTCGGCCGCCGTTGCACAAGCGCCGACAGGAGTCTTGATTGGCCCAGACGATGACAGCAGAAGCATGTTGACCCACGCCGGAGCCGTGTTGATGAAGCATTCCTGCAGGGTGTCACTTGGGACGCTCTTGCCTTGAAGACGGCCCTGGTAAATGCGCTTAAAAGAACGCATCCCGCCCATGCCACCTCCAGACGTGTTGCCAATCTCGGACACATGTACGTACTGGTAAAACTCGTATGGATCCGTGACTCCTGCAGCAACAAAGGCATCCATCGTCGATGCAAGTGTAAAGAGAGTCACTGGATCGACCGATTCTGCAAGGTCCTTCGGCAGACCAAGGCGCTCCGCACTCCATCCTGTTGGAATTTGCCCAGCAACGAAGCGATCAAACGCAAGAGCACGAGGGATATTCAACACTGAACCTTTCTTCAGTCGGATCATCCAGGCGCCAGCAGTATTTTGGAAAATATCGACATTTTCTTTGCCCAACTCATTGCGGAACTGGATCGCTTCCTCTTGATCCGCAACCTCAATCGGCGCCATCTTCTTGTCGATTGCAACTTGATGAAGCATCATCTTCCTCTTCGGATCGTAGCCCTCGAACAGTTCTGGCTCGACGATACGGATCCCGGAATGTTTGAGTATCTCCTCCTCGAAGCGGGGCTTGACTTCGTGATCTGGAACAACTTCCTTCGTTTTTGCATCAATCCAGTTGCCATTCTCATACACAATGAAGCCTGTCAACCAAGCGAGTTCAATGCACCCTTCCAGCGAGAATTCGCCGTATGACTCCATCTCCCATCGTGTACGAGCGTTTCCCCAAGGACCAACTTCACCGAAACCTGTGACCACCACAACGTTCCGCAAATTGATCATATTGTGGAGCAACTTCTGTGACGGCTGGGATGCCAGGTTTTGGACACCAGACAGGCTCGGGAAATTATCGCAGTAGTAGGTCGAGAGGTTGGCTCGTGGCGTGAAGGAGCTCTTCGGGTTTGCAACTAACGTCGACGTCTTACCTGTGAGCTTCAACTCCGACTGCAAAGAAGTGAACAATGCCGCCTGGATCTTCGCGTTGTTCATGACAGATGCTCGAATTGTGTCGACTTGGTGCTTCAGATCCTTTACTTGCGCCATTCCACCGGTGAGATCCGCCCACAACGGCGACTCTGCGGCCATATCGACAATGGTTGGATGCATCAAAGCGCTTAGGTTGAACCCCATCTCAGATGTGCTAAACGTCCGAACACCAAGCTTCTCCACACCTTCAGCGACAATGTTGTTGCCTGACATCAAACCCGTTCCACGTGTCCAGCCAATGACAGCGCCAACAATGGACAGTTGGTCTTCCCAACCCTCCGAATACCACTTGTTCATCAAACTCTCAACTCCCAACTTCGACTCAGCGTAGAGGCCATCGCCGCCGAAGTTGCCATGATTTGGCGAGAGGGGCAAGATTGCGAGTGCTGGTCGAGTAACCACACCCCGAGACTGCTTTGCAGAGACAACTTCTCCTAATAACCGCACCGTGTTCGTCAACATGATACGGTGTGATAGTTCTGACCGACCGTCAATATCAGCAATCGTCCGTCCAACCTCCGACAGGGCCGCAAAAGGAATTACATAATCCAAATCCAGTTTGTGCTCGTCGTAGATGTGGCGAATAAGCTGTTGAACGTCTTGCTTCGATGCTTGATTGAACGGAAGCAGAATAAGCCGACTGCCGCGGCTACCGTGCTGTTCGTAGATTGAACGGAATACACTCGTCGTCGCAGCACCGAAGCTACTTGTAGTCACAAACACTGTCGCCCCACCTTCAAGCAGTGACTTGACTACTTCTGCCCCAATCGAGTTGCGGCCACAACCAGTCACCAAGGCCACCTTCTCACTGAAGGATACACCAGTCGATGCCATCTCCCTCATACAAGCCAGTAACTTGCATGTCATCTCCACATCGTACAATCGAATCGTTGGGTCCACATCCGATGGCTTTCGAATATGGACGTGCGGGAGAACAATCTGCTTCAAATTCTCGTTCAATCCAAATCGCAAAGATGATGACCGCTCAATGAGGGTTGTCAATTTTGCTGACGTGCTTCGCTTCTTCAGTGACTCGCGCAGAGCATTCAGTTTTGGACCCTTCGCTGCCGCCGACTTTGTTGCAGTTTTCTTTTTGGTGTCACGATTGGCTGCTGTTGCTGTCGCCTCATCATCATCATCGTCGCTCTCCTCCAGACTGCTTTCGTCGCCTTCTTCGACCTTCATCGACGACTCGAATCCGACGGCGCTCTCCATTCTGATGTTGGTCTCGTCGGAGGTCTCGAACAAAGAACTGTCATCAGCAAACCGATATTCGAGTCCACGGGCAACTTCATCAACGTAGTCGATCGAGTCGACGACACCGGGCCGCGGGATTTCATTGTATTCAAGCTCTCCGTTCTCGAGAATGCGTAGATTTGGGCTGGTTGGCTCGAAAAGCTGGACGTTCAGAGGGTTCCTTTTGATCCAATCCTCAACTTGTTCCACCAATAGCTGAATAGCTTCAGCATACTCGGCTCCAGCCTCCGCCTTCGCTTTATGGACGAAATATTGAGTGGCTTGAAGTAGCTCAGGGGTGGCGCGGTTACAAAGGAGTGGTTTGAACCATTCTAGGGGGGGCCTAGATGACTCCTCGTTGACAACGTCGACCTTCTCGTTGATCCATCGACTCATCACTCGGAAATGATGATCAAGTACAGGGGACATCGGGGGCAACCGGTCGCCATCCAGACCAGAAGCGCCGAAGATCGTTCGATAGTACAGCAGCATAGCGTCTTGAACAGCCCAGTTCCAGTAGCTATCGTAAAGGCGCTCTTTCTTCTGGTCAAAGAGTGGGTTGATTCCGTTGGCGTAGAATTCACCATGTTCTTCGGTCCACAAGGAGTTCGAGCTTTCAACGTGTTCACGAAGTTCGGACTCCGTCTCCATTCGCTGATGCCAGTCGAGGTCATCCTTACCCAAATATTCATTCAGAGCCTCAACTTGATCAGCAATCATTTCCCTGAGCCGCTTGTCGAAGTCACTTGGAAGTGCAGCCGATGGAGCGACCTGCGAGGAGAAACCACCAACACCCGCGCCAGGTCCAAGTCGCGACAAGTAAGGAATGTCAATTCCAGCAAACTTCGCGTAATCATCGACGACGCCATTCAGCCATGCCTTTGCTTGTGCTTCATCAGTGAAACGTTGTTTGGGGTTTTGAGTCAGCATATGTAGCAAGACGCTATCAATGCGACCGGCAGGCAAGCATCGTTCCGATGATAAATGCGCCTTCAGAGATGACAGGCTGAAGCCACCCGGCATCTTACTTGCAAGCAACTTCGCAATCATGCCGCTGAGGACCTTCCCGGGTGCATTGTAGCCAGGGAATTTGGCTGCAAGCTCCGACAATTTCGATTCAGCAGCGTCGTCAGGACCCGAACCGAACTCCTTCTCCAAGTCTCCAACAATCTCGTTTTGAACAGCGGACTTGCCAGCAGACAGTTCTTTGATTGTGGTGTTTCCTCCGATCTCACTGAATGGCTTGTTGAGTTTTGCTGACAACAGCACAAGCAAGGCATGCTTCGAATCGACCGTTTGGTCGACAACAGTTGGAATCGAGATTGGCGCTGGCGAGAACTGTGGGACAGCCGTGCTCGTCGCAACAGAAGGACGACCAAGGCTGATTCCAGCAAATCCGGAATAGCTGTCAACACTTGCATCAAGCCACTGCTTGGCTTCTGTTTCGCTCTTCAGACGCGCCTCTGGAGCACGGAGCAGTGCGTGGGCCAGCACGCTTTCCAGATGCCCCGGCCCGAGACTCTTGTTGGTTGTGAGGTATGTCTTCACTGATGTCATTGAGAACCCGCCAGGCATTTTCGAAGCAATCATCTTTGAAACAAGCCCAGACGTTACCTTGCCCAGAGCCTTATAGGACCCGAACTTGGCGGCAAGCTCTTTCAATGGGAGTTCACCGGCACCGTCGGGTACACCTCCGCCGAATTCCTTCTCTAGGTCTCCAAGAATCTCGTTCTGGACAGCCGATTTGCCAGCCGACAAAGTTTTTACGTCTGTTTCAACTCCAACTTCGTCAAGTTTTTTGTTGAGTCGAAGTGCCAGTAGCACTCTCAAGATGTGGATTGCCGACACTGGGGCATCTTCGACGGGCGCTGGTGCAGCTGCTTGCACAATCGGGGCAGCGATGTGAACATGGGCAGGGGGAGGGGCGACTGCTGCGACCACGTTTGGCGTTTCCGCTTCGTCACTCGAAGACTCGACGTCCGCCACACGTTGAGTACTTCGTGCGAAGTCGGACGCGCTCGGGTACTCAGTTTCCATCTGAAAGTGAACAATCTCGCGATCTCGCTGGTACCACAGAATGTCTCGCGAGATTTTCGAGAACTTGCCGAACTGAAGCGTCCGAAGAGCCATGTTTGTTAATGTTGGAGCGGGGCCAATCTCAACAAATCGGCGAACACCAGAACCTCCAAGAGCGAACAGATGAGCCTGCGTCTTGATCCACTGGACGGGAGAAGCGAATTGGTATGCCAGGAGCTCAACCACAAGGGTGTGAGCGAGTTGGGCAGTGGTGGTTAGACTCCATTGCATCGGATCCAATACCTCGGCAAGATACGGACTTTCGGTTGCTTCATAAACCTTCTCCACATAAGCCCGATCCAGCGAGAATGGAGAGGCGACGAGATTGGGAATGTATCTGTTCACGAGAAGGGGTAGTTGACGCTCCAGAATTTGAGGGTCGAATTTGGTTCGCAGCAGCGAGCGAAAAGCTGGAACCCCACCAAGGAGCTCACGGGAATGGAATGGGACATCAATGCCAACGAGAGGAATAGTAGCAGTTCCACGAGCAATCGTGAAAGGCTTCCCGGAATGGACCATCTTCTCCTTCTTTGACTGAGCTTGTGCAATGGACTCAGCGATAATCTTGGGGATGTCAGTCGCAGCCTTACTCGACTTCAATGCAGTCAGGCTGATCGACAACGCCTCGAGGTTCACATTTTCTCCTGCGACGACATACTGAAGGCCTTCGACATTAAAGTTCACCACTTGCAGCAGCTTTCCTGATGTTTGGGAAATACCATCAACAACTTGATGCATCAGGGCTTCGCTGAAGTGTGGTCCAACGCGCATAGGATTCACAGCAACCATCCCATAGTCGGATCTACCTTGATCATCCCGCTTCACCGCCTTTTGCATGATCAACCCTCGCAAGAAGACCACTTCAACAACGTCCTCAACCGCAAGCGCGCCAGCGAAAGAGCTTAAGCCTGCGTACTCTCCAAGAGAGTGCCCGGCAAATAAGGCGTCGTCCGGAATGAGATTGGCAGACTCAATTTCAGAAAATGTTGCTTTTTCCAGCAAAACCAAAGCAGGTTGGCTGAATTGAGTAGCAAACAAGAGGCCTTCAGGCGCTGCGAACGTGAAACTCTGGGTTCTGACGTTGATTTCAGGGAGCAAAGGCGCAAGCTCACCAGTTGTCGGGTCCTCACACTTCAGCTTCATGTAGTTTTCGCGGATCTTGCGACCACGCTTGCCACCAAAATGAACCGAAATGGAGGAAGGATTCTTGCGGACAATGTCCAAAATGGAAAACCCAAACGTATCGCGCAAGTGCTTGTCACCTTTGTCCCACACCTTTCGAGCAACAACAGATTCTTTATAACGGTCCATGCCCATTCCAACTTCAGCAGAACCTTGTCCCGTGAAGACGAACGCCATAGGCGGCTCCTTTACTTCGGCTCGCGCACTCACGACTCGCTCACCAGACTGGTTCACAACCTCGATCGACAGGACTTTCAGACCATTGTGCATACCAATATGATGCGCTTGCATGTACAGTGTTTCACCAGGATACACCATGCCATCAAAGCTAGCATCATACTTCACAACGTTGCTGTCGAAGTTGGTGCCAAACTCAGATGTTATCAATGCGCGAACCTTCGTAGCTGTCCACATCCCGTGCATGATAGGCTTGCCATGAGGCAAGTCAGCAAGCAAAGCAGCATATCTGGAGCGGTGGATTGGATTCAAGTCCCGAGAAGCGACCGCGTAGTCGAATGCGTTTTGAGGGACCTGGATAGCACGTGGTTTCTCTAGCAATGTATACCCACCGTTTTCGAATTCGACTTCATCGAGGCCATTCTTCACTCCGTTCACGAAAGCGCGGACCGGGTTGGCTTGTGCGCCGATCCCATCAAAGCTGATTCTTCCCACGTGTGTCCTAGTCTCGTTGGCAACACGATACACATCACCTGTGACAGCAACAGAAGTCGCATCTGACACGGAGGCGAAACGTGAGCTTGTCACCGTCACAAATCGCAGTGAATCACCAACAGTTATTGGCGCAGTCTTGTCAAGGGGATTGAACCAGCTTTTGTTCCTCAGGATCTCTACATCCTCATAGCGGGACAAGATAACATCGTCCATGGACTCGTCCAACGCGAACGCAGTCTCGAAATCTTGAAATCTACCACGAATCAAGAACTCGCTCCGAAGCTTTACAAGTGGAACATGGACCTCTTCCATGTGATCGTTCACCTCCTTGCGCGAAATTACGGCGACCCCGGACACTACCTTGCCACTGTCGATTATACGAAGGCTGGAAACATTTGCCACGCTAACCAGCTCGTCGCCGACAGTGAAGATGTGAGTTGTCTTGGTAGAATCAAGAAGTTGATACGAATGCTTAAGGTGAACTAGGTTGAGAAGGTTGCCTTGAACCTCTTTTGTGAAGACAGATTTGATGAGTGGCTTCCAGCAAGCAATCGTTGAGAAGTCCGCTGGCACATTCGTGTTCCCGCCGTCCAAACCCAATGCCGAATTATAAGTAGCAGCATCTTGTTCTGTGAGTGCAAATTCTGTTGTGAAGGAAGTGCGAACAGATTGTTCACATGCTTCCTTGCACGATGCTTCTTCATTCCCTTCATCAGCAACCCAGAATCGCGAATAGAAAGATTTGACCTTGTCGACTTCGTCCGCATCGATGTGATGAAGGGAGCACAGCATATCGCTAGCATATTTGAACTCGAGTTGCAGCTGAACAATACCACTGCTGAGGTCAGCTGTAGCTGGTCTTGCTTCGTTCACGCTGACCACAATTAAAGCGTCATCACGCATAGCTACAGACACGACAGGCTTGCCATCAAGCCCTTCAATAGTCGAGTCGTACACCTTGAGCGAGTCAGTGTTAACCATGAGTTTTTGGCCGGGTTGTGGACGAAGCAATGTCCTAATAGGGTTTTTGACCCACTTGCGTCCACGGCCAACAAAGCGTGCAGTTAGAAGGGACGAGAGCCAATCGGGTATCGAAAGCGTTGCCAATCCGTCTAGCCAACCGTCGACTGGAGGGAGGTCCGCCTCAGAGGTCGGTAGCACAAGCTCGAGACCGTCACCTGATGGTGACACAGCGATACCAGCAACCTGATCGTCATGCACAGCAGCGCTGTTCGTGTTGATTACCTGACTTGAGCTCTGGGAAACGACGTTTGTAAACCCTCTGGAAATGCCATGAAGAATATCACCAACCGGTTCATTGCAAACCGTGCAATACTTGACTGCAACAGGTCCTTGCAGGATGCAGACACGCTGAGCATCACGACTTGGCACAGCATCAAGATCCTCCGAGTACCAAAGCGAATCCTTCTTGAACCAAGTCTTGAGATCACGATCGATGACTGGCACGAAATTCACTGGTTTGCCACCAGTACGACAGAGTTCGAGGAAATAGTCACAATCCGGAATGGAGACGAGGGTAGTCGATGCTTGTGGATACACATCGGTGAACGCCTTGACAGCCGAGCGCGGTGCCGACAACAGAGACGACTCAAAGTCAGTCTGGTTTTGTGCATTCCCACGACGAAAGCGTTCTTCGCTCCGGTGAAGAAATTTGGCGACCCGGTCAAGGAAACTCGCGTGCAACCACCGCTTCGGCCGGCTCTCAACATCAACAAACATCAAGTCGACCATACGATTGAGCACCTCGGAGTATGTCATTTCCTCCAACTCCGCAGGCACAACTTCTCCACTTGGCCCCACGCGGCAGCCAAAATAGGGCTTCTGGAAATCAGCATTGAGGCGCTCGATGATTGCGCTCTTGTCGAGGCGGATTGCGAGTTCCATCTCCTCTCGTGATTTGGAAAAATACTTGTTGTCGAATTCTCGCCACAAAAGGCTGCAACGGTTGGCGACTTGGTGAATCGGTTCACCGAGTTCAGACGTGACAGTGACGATGCCACCGGCAATGCCACTGTAGCTCTGCTCCCAATCCGCCTCTGACAGAATCCCCGGAGTGTCGACGAGGAGTTGCTTCACCTCCGTCGCAGTCGCGGCTTCCTTCGCGACCATTACCCTTGACGCAATCAAGATACCATCCACTGGCATCTTCACGATGAAACCTCTGGCCAAGCTCCATTCGCCGGTGATGTACGGATGCGAGTCTTCCCAGTTACCGAAGCCCGAGCCAACCACTAGGATCACATTCTTCGCACGGCGAATCGCAGCGTACGTGGCCTCGAGAGGCTGGTGGAAGTCCTCAAAGCTGTGGTGCCCACCAGCACGACCGCCGGTCCACTGGAGCATAACGTTCATGGTCGGTGCCGCATTGGCGATCTCGAGCACCGCGTGGATGCTCTCGACCGATCCCGGCTTGAAGGCAATGAGGTTGATCCCAGCGGCTTGGAGGTCACTGATGATCTCGACGGCCCGCTCGGTCGTCGGAACACCTGCCCCAATGGTAATGCTCTCGATCGGCACGCCGCTCTTGCGCATCCGCAACACCATCGGAAACTGGAATCCCCACTGCTTCGCATTCAAGTAGAGCATGTTGATTGAGACGCCCAGTCCCGGCTGGATCTTGTTGACGAGTTCGAGGACGCTCGATTCAAAGATATTGGGGCGTGCCAGGCCGCCGGCAGCGAGTTCGCCGTGGAATCCGGCATTCTGAATCGCGGCGACGAGGTCGATGCCATTCAAGCTCGTCGTTGGGGTCATCCCGGCGACCATCACCGGTGGCTTCTTGAGAACGGCCGTGTACTTGTTGCACAACTTGCCAGTCGTCGCGTCGACGCGGGGCCCATACACTGCGGCCCATGATCGCTGCTCCTCAAAGGCGCAGTCGGCGAGTTGCTGGGAGCCGTAGAGCGGCGGGAACACCGGCATCGGGGTCACCGTCGTGAGCTTGGCGGTGCCCGAGGCGACGATCATGCCGAGGCCCTCGGCCACCTCAGCGGCGAGCTTGGAAGGTCCATAGCCCGGGCCAAAGTCGATCACATGCGTCGCATCACTGTGGTGCTCGGCCACGGCCTTCCACGTCGCTGGCCACTCGGCGAGCTCCAGGAGCTGCATGTCGATGAGCTCCGGGAGGATGTTGGCGCTGCCGCGGAGCTGGAGGTTCGCGGCCGACGGCGCTGTGCTGTACACGGGGACCGCAAGGTCCTCGCCCGCGATAGCCGCCCCGACCCGCTCGGCATCCGCGACGATCGGCGATCGCGCGGCCGCCAGCACCGGCGAGTGGAACGCGCACGACACGGGAATGTACGTGAGCGTCCCCGTGGGCTTGCGGGATGAGAAGGGCACGCGGTTTTGGTTCTCCTCGGGCTTGGCCATCATCCCCGCGAGCGCCTGGCGGAGCAGCTCGAGCGTCGACGGGAGCCCCGTCACGCAAAACTTGGTCGGGCCATTGACCAGCGAGAGCTGGATATCGTCCCGCTGGGTCCGGCGCTTGGTCACCTCGATGGCCTTGAGCACCTGGGCCCGCGTGAGCCCGAGGACCGCGAGCATCGGCGTCGGGGTCACCGCCGAGTCGGCGCCGCGCGAGTCGCTCTCAGCCTCGCCGGCCTTGGTACACACATCCACAAACGCTTCCTGGGCACGGAGGCCGTGCCAAAACATATAACGCAAAACGGCAATCGAGACCCGCTCAAAGTCGTCGCGGGTCTTGGTGGCGGCAAACACGGCGGCGCTGACGACCCCCTGACTGTGGCCAATGGCACACGCGGCGCGGGCGACCACGTCCTCGTGGGCCAGGGCGTTGTGCTCGAGGAACGCAATGTAGTTGGCGGCCTGCGCGAGGGCGATGAGCGCGTAGCTGTAAAACGCCCGATGACGGCGGTCGGCCGCGGGGCCGACATCGCGGTCCGCCTGCTTCTTCTCCTGGTCGTCGTCGTCGTCCGGGGTCGTCGTGGTGGTGGTGGCAGCGGCCATCGCGAGCCACGTCCGGAGGCGCAGGACCTCCTCAAAGGCCGGCGACTGCTGGGCCTCGGGGGTCCGGGACTCGGCCTCGAGGGCATCGCACGCGCGGCCGACAAAGGCCCGGACGGCGGCCGAGGGGTGCGCATAGAGCCCGCAGAGCTCGTCCCAGTACGGCAGCGACTGGCCGCCATACTCGAGGACGAGGCGGCACGTCCCCGCGGCGACGCGGGCGTGGAAGGCGGTCGTGACCGGGGCCGTCGGGGCCTCGTGGGGCGGCGCGTCGACGGCGGTCGTCGCGGGGGGCGTTGATGTCGTCATGGTCATCAATCGCTTTGTATTGCTGGGGCGGGTTCGTTGGGGGAAATACCTTGCCACGACTATCGCCGCGCTCTCTCTCGTCCGAGTGCGTTGCGTGTTGTTGTTGGCAGGTGCCGGTCGCAAGTCGGTTTGGGGCGCTGCTGCTGCTGCGACTGCTTGGTGCTGGCTGGGGCAAGCGGGGGGAAAAACCGATTGTGGGTGGGTGGATGTCGAGTGGACGGGCGGGCGGGCGCTGGCTGGTGTTAGTTGTTGGGTTGGGGTGGCGCGTTGCTCCTGGGCGCCGGAATCGTGGGGCAGCTGGGGGATCCGGCGGCGCATCCGCATCATCACAGCATGGGGCCACAGAGAGGCGGGGTGACGTCGTCGCTGACGCGGGGCTCGGGGATCGACTGACCTTCTTCAAGGTTGATCCACACTCTCGGGACCATACAATTCCCCAGTGTCTGGTGGCAGTCGTCAAGGGCTGACGCGCTCTCCATGCCCATGACGTCACACACTTGCTCCAAATAGTGGGCCCCGAGGGTCCGGTGACGCAGCCCTCGTCAGGTGCCCCCAAGCACCAACTCATGTCAATGGCTGTGCTCTCTGCTCTTGGGAGAAAATCCTGGGACACGTCCGAAACGAGCAACAATTCGAGAGTATCAAGCGCCCTGCTGCTGTCTTGGTGCCAGGTGGGCAATCACGGCACACTTGTTGTGTCGGCGAGCGGCATCAACTCGGGCATCATCAGTTGGTTGCCCCAACGTTGGGAGAGTCTTTCACAGTGGAGCAGTGGTGCTTGGGGATGCGCAAGGGTCCACTGTGACGTCATGCCGCGTTCCAACACAACAATAATTAGAAGATCAAGATCCATCAAACGCCAGACACCGCATGAGCTTCCGGGCCCACACTCGCACAAAAACTCCCACGGCACCGGGAGCGAATCGCGACTCGAGACGATGATGACTGTGGCATGATGACAGTCGCTCGCTTGCCCATCATGAAGTGGCGATGATCGCACGAGGCCCGTGACCAGTCCCCTGAACGACAGGAAAACTGGCACCGGCTCGACCTGGTGTCATATCAACATGGGAACTCAATGCATCAGCCTGCCCTTCAACCTAGTCGCGCTTGGTGGCCTTGCATGGTGGTGTTGTATGAGCGGGGACTTGTTCTGTGATCGCGGTTGGGCCATGAGCTGCGGTCGTGCGTCACGTTCCATCGCTCGCGACGAGAATGACGACGGCGCCATTCGGAGAATCACGCGCCAGACAGCGCAAAATCGCTTGACGACGAGTGCCGTCAACACTCATCTCCACCAACCACCCTCTCGTTTGGCCATCTCCATTGCCGGTCCCATGCGAAGAGAACAAACAGCGCGTTGGGTGGGTCAAAGCGTGAAAAGGGGTCGGATGAGCGATTGACGAGTGATTGGAACGCC
>JAADYI010000416.1:0-18332 GCA_023338185.1 Lagenidium sp. CBS 127285
CTCCCCCCCCCCACACACACGCCAACAAATCAAATGCGATGCGGGAGTTTGGCCCAACGAGTGTCGTCATCGTCATCGTGTTTGCCGCTGCTGCTGCTGACAGGAATAGTCGTGTTGGGGGCGATGGATCATCAGCAACGCGGGTTGCTTGCTGACGGTCTCTGCTTGACCCACGTCGCCCCCCGCCCCCCTCCTCCTATGATGCCCACGACTGGCGGCGGCGACGGCGCCGGCGCGGACGATCGCCCACGGCCGGTGGCGATGGAGACGGCAGGGCGCGCAACGTCGCCGAGTCGACGGCGGCTACTGCCCCAGCAGGCGGTCCCGGAGAAGGACGACAGCGGGAGCTCTCGCGGGGCCGAGAAGACGACGACGACGACGCACAATGCGGCGGCCGAGATCTTCCGGAGCATCGACCGCATCGGGGAGAAGCAGCAGCACAGCAAGAACATCCGCGCGCTGATCCAAAAGGCCGCGCAGAAGACGATCCTCGTGGTCCGGACCAAGAACGCGACCCAGGCGGCCGAGAACGTGTCCATCCGCTACAGCAAGGACCAGGTGACGGAGCCCCCGCGGTGCGTGCAGCTCCAGGAGATCTGCGCCAAGGTGCTCCACCACATGCAGTTTGGCAGCGGGGGCCGGCGGCGGCTCTTCCGGGAGCTCTTTGCGACGGCCCACGAGCTTGAGGCGATCCTCAAGGACATGTTCTGGTACCTCACGGCCCACTGCTTCCAAGGGGGGCGGCATCTCCCGATCGAGGAGCGGTACTACCACCGGATCGCGGACAACTTCACGTCGCTCTTCATCCGCGTGCAGATCCACCCGACGAGTCGGGACGCGGGCTTCTTCGACGCGCTCCCGGACGTGCTCGCGCAGATCATGTTCCTCGCGCTCTACGAGGGCTTCCCCAAGTCCCGCAAGAGCATCCTGCACCCGGAGCTCCGGCGGCAGATCCTCCAGATCAGCTACTCCTGGGTCCTCGGCTTCGTCCCCGCGGAGCTCGACTGGTCCCACTGGGCCCCCGTGGACCACGAGTCCCCCAAGCGCATCGCCGCCCTGGCCGAGTTCCCGGCCATGCGCAATCGGATGATCCGCGCCGAGCGCATCGAGCGGACCAAGCTCGAGGTCAAGAACCGCCACCGGTCGGCGTTGGACGAGGAGCCCGACGACCTCGACGACATGCGGGCCCCCGAGCGCTTTGAGGTCGCACCCGACGCCGCCGATCCCGGGGGATTTCCCCCGGGGGAATGGGACAAGCTCCCGCCGGTGCCGCGGGCCGCGTCGACGCACGCGGGGACCCACACGGAGACCCGGGAGCGCGCGGCCTACCAGATGCAGAACTCGCCGCTGGTCGATGCGTTCTTGATGCGCCACCAGCTCCAGGGGAACGCCAGCCACCTCAAGGTCCAGCTCCGCTTGACCACGAGCAAGCACTTTGACCTGCAGAACCAGGCGGCGCTGCATCCGACCAAGCTCCCGAGCGAGCGGCGACGGCGGCTGATGAACCCCAAGGCCTACACCGAGTGCCTCGCCCAGATTGAGAACTTCGGCGACACCGTGCGGACCACGTACGCGACGGAGAAGAAGAAGATGCGGGAGCATGACTCGGCCGAGCGCCACCAACTGGCTCAGGACCAGCGCGAGCTCGATGCGCAGTTCGGCGAGTTGAGGCGGCAGAGTGCCAAGATGCACGAATTCAGCAACCTGCTGGTCAGCAAAGGGCGCATTGACGCGTTGCTCCCGTCCAAGGACGGCGGAACGACCGGAACGACGAGCATCTCGCCGCCGAGTAACAATGGGAACAACAACAGCGTTGCGCATGCTCCACGACCACCACCGCATCGCCCAAATCCAAAAGTTGGCTCATCAAGGCGGTATCAATGACGACAGACATGATATTGGTGAAATGAAGACCCAGTCTTCTTGGACATCGAATGGCATGCCACATAACATCAGTTTGATCACTGGACGACAACTTGGACGATCTGCAGTAAAACCCAACAACACTCACGTGAGATCAAGAACAAATTCGTTCCTACTATTACCACCCCATGTCTTACCGGGGACGACCAGACCGTTTGACCTTGCACAATTTTGCCATTGTTGGAGTAGCGCCAATTGGCGTTGGTTCGTGCGTTGACAACGTGCGTTTGAGGCGGCACACTCGGCTTTGGAGCGCTCGATCCCGTGCCTTGCTTGGCCCAGTTTTGATCAACGGTCGCAACCGCTTGCACATAGTAGACACCCACACTCGGGAATGTAATTGCCTGGGAGAAGATGCCCTTGTTCTGGGTCGCTCCTGTTCCCATATCGGCATGATACCAGCGTGTCGATCCGGTTTGCGAAGTCGTTGAAGTGGCTCCAGATAAATCCGGGTTCTTGGAGAACTTCACCTGCGTGCTGTCAACCGTAATTGATCCCGAGACCTCCCAGGTGAAATTGACCGAGGATCCGACGGTCGTAATTGCCGGGTTTGCCTTCCATGTGAGATATGGCTGCACGACGTCGATGTAATAGAGCGCAAGACGGACGTTGCGGGGCACGTGGCCGATCGTCATTGAGGATGGCAGGAAATCGGCGAGCGCACTATCAGACAATGGCCCGTTGTTCCCAAGGGCCGACTCACTGGGCTGCTTGCTCGTGCTTGTCTCGACGAGGATATTGAACGCTCGGTGGGTGGCGCTGTTGTATGTCGATTTGGTCGACGAGTAGCCACCATAGGTTGTTGGGTTGCAGACACCAATGGGCCTTGGCGACGTGTAGGCATTCTCCCACGAGGCAGCGTAACCCCAGTCCTCCATGCCGCCGTCGACGGCAAGACAATGTCGTTCATGGGCCCATCGGGATAGTACCGACTGTCCTCCTGGAACTTGCCCGCGAACCGCGACAGCCCCCGTGCGATGAAGAACTGACCGCGATCGTCGGGGCTCTTCTCGCTGCCCTGCCCGGCGCTGATTGCGTGGTTGTTGGAGCCCCACTCGTAGGACACGGAGCGTGTCCCGCCATGCCACGTGATGGCCAGCTGGAAGAGATGGTCGCGCCAAACCTCGTTGACGGCCCGAGCGGTCATCGTCTGGAAGCAGCTCGCGCCGTTTTTGCTGTAGGGGAAGTCTCGGTTCGGGTCGATCGAATTTTCCTCGCGTACATTGCGGTCGTAGCCGTGGGAGTTGGTCGTTGGCATGATGACGACGGTGCGGGTGCGGACGAGGCGTTTGAGCCAGGGGTTGCCATCCGGTCGGGCCGCGTGGTCCACCAGGAGCTCGGCGAGGGCGATCGCCGACTGCGGTCCGACGCGCTCGTCCCCGTGAAGGGCACCACTGAAGAACACCTCTGGCCTCGTGGCATCCGGGAGCGAGGCCTCGTCGGTGATCTTGATCACATAATGCCGACACGGCTCGGATGCTCCATTGCGTTTGCACTGGAGCTCGCTGCGGAGGGGGAGGCCGTAGCGGTCCTGGGCCGTGAACACTTCGACGAACTGCGGGTACTTGGCCTCAAGAGCTTGGAGCGCGTCGATGATCTGGCTGTACGATCGGTACTTGTACGTGATGGACTGCGCGGCGACGGCGGCCACGAACAGCGCCATCGCCATGATAGCCAGGGCCAGGACGCGGGTCTTGTGGCCAGTGGGGCTCATCATGGCCGGAGGAGCGTCGATTCTGGGCGTCGTCGGGGGTTGAGAGCGAAAAGCACAATGAGCGAGGAGGTCGGAGGTTTGACATACGCGGCGCTCTTCTCCTGCCGCCAGCGCCAGGCGCGGGTCAATCTGTGGAGGGTGCAGGCTGCAGACTGCAGCCTGCAGTGACCGAGATGGACGGGCTTCGCACAAGGGACCACCGGCAATGTCATCCAAATCTGATTCGCCAGGCGATCCACCGGATCATGCACGTGGATCGCGAGTCACACCCACCCACGAGGTAGAAACGACCTTCGAAGTGACCCGAGGGCGGCGGGGGAGCCATGGATGAGCTGACCCCCGAGGCCCTCGGAGCAGTCAGCGCGGATGCACGCGTTCCTCTGCCCCATGATGTTGAGGTGGTGCCACGTGCCGTTCTCAGTCAGCAGGCGCAACGTTGGTGTCGACCTGCAGACAAGCGCGACGGACGGACACGAGCCCTGGCACACGGCGGAGCCGATCTCGCACTGAACCGAGTTTGCGACCCGCATCTGATTCGCCACAGAAATCGCAGATTGGGTTGAGCGATCTAAGATCGCCGATCTTCGAACAATCGCGGGGCTGGGCTTTCGATCGCTGAATGATGGTCTCGATGTTGCACTTGCTGGCTCAAAGATGGCGGGAACTTCAAACGTGTGTGTCGGACAACGCCTGAGAGACACGCGGAACGATGATGATCGCGGGGAACGTCGGCAACGACGGCGGTCGCGCGGGTGGCGGCGATGGCCGGAGAATCCCGCGCCATCATCTCGGGACCGGCAGCAGCAGCACCGCCGGCGCCGGGCGAATGGCTGTGCGAGCTGAACCCGGGGCCGGCCAGAAGCATGCTGCGAACTTCGCCCGCCTGGAGAGCGTTCTCCAGCAAATCAGTCGGCATGAAGATCGCACACACGTGCAAAACGCAGAGCGCGCCTCGGCGAGCGCGCAGCAGCGAATGTTGAAGGACCAGTTACTGCAGGGTTCGTTCCTCTGCCCGATTGAAATGGCGCGTGCACGTGTATCCTAACTTGGGGGCACGCGACGATGGCGAAATCTCCAGCCCGTGAAGAGCTGGCTGCGGCACAATCCGGCAAAGCCAAGTTGTGTGAAACTATCGGAGCCATCCAGCGGACCAACGACGATCAGCGTCAGGAGATAACGCAACTTCGCATGCAACTCCAAGCCTCGCAGGAGTCGTATACGGCAATGCTCGGAAAGGTGGCTCAGGCGGAGGCCTCTGCAAGAGATCTCAAGCAGCAATATATCCAGTAGGATGTCATCTAGACGATGAGCGGTGTGGTTACTTCGACTGACAACTCCTCAACAGTTCGCTCACCTATCGGCTGAAGACCGCAAACGAGCTACTCGGTAAACTTCATCCAAGTATCGGACCCGGACAGCAAGGTTCGCTCGATGCTATGCGTTGACTGGTCCTTAGTCAACTAATCGCGGCGAGAAATTGCAAGGGCCAAACAAGGAGGTTGACCGCCTGTGCACACAGTGGACTGAATCTGACGAGAACAAACGAAAACGTGCAACGACTGAAGATGCGTCGATGTCGACGTTGCGAACGAAGGAAGCGAGTCCTCACTTTAATGTTGGCCTGCGCGGGCCACAGATGGACGCTTCCGAGGGCGTAGCGCCATCCCGACACTCACCGAAGCATATTCCAGTGAAGAAAACAAATCCTTGTACGTTCAGCTTTTTTGTTGTGCTCATTTGCTGTTCCTTAACATGTTTTCTTCCTCAGTTGTGTCGATGGCAACACAGACAGAAACCACAAGCACTCCAGATACAAACCAAGAATGTCAACGGTGTCTTCAACTTGAACGCACTCATTCTGAGGCGGAACAAGTGCTTCAGAGCAAACTGAGAGAGTTGCACGCAAAGCTAGCGACTTTGAGCAGTACGTTCTTGCATGTTGACACGAAGACTCACATTGACGCATCGCTACAGATGAACACGAGGCCATATTAAAGGACAACCAAGCAGCTAAGAGCTTCAGTTCTGATGTAACAGCCACTCTTGCAGAAAAAGATGAAGAGTTGACATCTCTCCGGAGGCAGCTCGAAGAAGAGAGACAAAACGTGAGCAACGAATGCATTTGTCCTCGATTCATATACCAACGACTTGAAACCCGCAGGTCAAGGCGCAATCTCAAGGAGAATCTGTGGGTGCCCAAGCAAATGAGCGGATCCAAGTTCTCGAGGTGAAGTGATCCAACGCACTTGCCAATCGTTACACGACCTCCTGTGACAGCGCAATGATTTCTATGTAGGACAATCTTGGTCAACTGAACACATATGCGGATCACCTTGAGTTCGTGATCAGTCAGTGTGCAGCATGTTCCGTCAAGCTCCAGACCGACGGCGTGCCGGGAGCAAGTGCGGCCGAGTAGGACGTGTAGTGCGAACGCATTTTTATATTTCGATTACAGAATCGGAGCATGGTTGTGGACCAACGAGTAAAACTTGGTGCCCTCACGGTTGAGCTCGTCAAATGTTCCCATCTCGGCAATCTTGCCTTCGTCCAGGAGGATAATGCGATTCGCGTGCTTGATCGTGTGGAGTCGGTGCGCAATGATAAACACCGTGCGATTGTGCTTGGCCGCATCCAGCGCCCGGCGGATGATGTCCTCACTTCGCCCATCGAGGGAGCTCGTGGCCTCATCAAAGAGGAGGATCTTGGTGCGCTTATAGAGCGCGCGGGCGATGGCAATGCGTTGCTTCTGGCCGCCGGAGAGCTCAAAGCCCTTCTCACCGACGAATGTGTCGTACTTGTTTGGTAGCTCCGAGATGAACTCATGGGCATGGGCCTCCTTGGCGGCGGCTATGAGTCGGTCCTCGTCCCGGGTGGTGGCGCCGTACATGATGTTCTCGGCAATGGTCGAGGCAAAGAGCGATGGATCCTATCATGTCACGACGGACGGCAACATGACAACACGGTGAGTTGTGGTGGCATTGACGTCCCTGCCTTCGCATTGTCGATCGCACGCACCTGGTTGACGACGCCAATCTGCTGACGGAGCCACTTGGTGTCGAGCGAGCGCACGTCGACGCCGTCGAGGGTGACCCGACCGTATGTTGGGGTCAAGATCTTGGTGATGAGCGACGCGACCGTGGTCTTTCCGGCGCCGCTCTTGCCGACGATCGCGACGACCTCCCCGGGGTGGATCTCGAGGTCGAGGCCGTCCAAGACCAGGAGGTCCTCGCGGCTCGGGTACGCAAACGACACGCACTCAAAGCGCACGTGCCCCACGACCTCGTCGAGCTTGTCCGCCCCCTCGTGCTCGTGGGCGGCCACGGGTGTGTGCTCGAGGAGCTCAAAGAGCACCGACGACGACTCGCGGGCCCGGCGGATGTCCCCGACACAGGACGAGAGCCCCGAGAAGCCGAGCCCCATGAAGCCGCTGTAGAGCGCAAAGCTCGTGAGGGAGCCGACCGTGAGCTCGTTCGAGCCGACGAGCGAGCCCCCAAAGTAGAGCACCGCGAAGAGCGAGCAGTTGATCGAGAACGAGAGCCCCCCCATGAAGAGCCCCCGGGCGCGCTTGGCCCGGCGGGCGTTGGCGAGGATCCGGTCGTTGACCTGGGCGAATGCGGCGGCCTCGTGCTCCTCGGCGGCGAAGAGCTTGACCGTGAAGATGTTGTTGAGGCGTTCCTCGACCGCGCCCGTCATCTCGGCGAGGGCATTCTGGTGGATCTTGGCGAGGCGGCTCGACAACTTGCTCGCGACCATGGCCCCGGTGCCGACGAGCGGGAGGATCGACAAGGCCACGAGCGTGAGCTTGGGGGAGATGCTCAGGAGCATGGCCGAGGCCCCGACGGCCGAGTTGAGCGAGCGGAAGCCATTGGCCATGATGTCGACGACGGCGTTGGCCGTAACCTGGCAGTCGTGGCTGAGGCGGCTGACGAGCTCACCGACCTTGCGGTGGTGGAAAAAGGCAAACTCCTGGCGGAGGAGCACGCGGTAGAGGCGACGGCGGAGGCGGGCGGCGATGCGCTCCGAGACCATCCCGAGCGAGTACGTCCGGAGGAACGAGCCCGCGGCCCCCGCGCAAAAGGTCGTGAGCACGACGAAGAGGAAGCCCTTCTTCGAGAGGCCCCCCGGGGGGGGCTTGCCCGTGGCCACGTCCAGGGCCTTGCCCATGATCCGCGGGAAGAGGAGGTTCATGGTCGAGGCCATGGCCATACCCACGACCCCGACGGCCATCGGCGCCGTCTCCTCCCGGCAGAGGCCAACGAGCCACTGGCTGTTACTGCCGCCGGTGGGCGTCGGCGCCGCCTTGTGCGTGGCAATTCCGCGAGCATCGTCGTTGCGACTCGCGCCGCCGCCGCTTGCGCCACTGGGGCCGACGGCAGCGGCGCGCTGCAGGAGGTAGCTCCGCGGGGGCAGCATCGCGATGCCGGCGCGGGTGGTCCGTCCGTCCGTCGCTCTCGACACGAGACACGCACCGATACGAGCGGCCGAGGGCGAATATTCGCGATTTGGATTGCCAGTGAAGCACGTTTCCAATTGCGAAAATAAATGCCCCGTCAAGATTGAACTCTAGACAGGGTTTATCTCCTCCATAATGAACCTGTATGAATTCATGCATGCTACAATGTGATGACATAGTAAGTTCATGAGACGTTAGGAACGTGATATCAAATGCTAGGATAGATTGGAGGCTGTGTGTGCTGCTTGCTGCCTTCCCCACCCACCCACCACGATGATGCCGCGCGGTCTCCCCAAGTCTCGGGCAGCGCTGGCCGCGGCCTGGGGGTCGATGGCCGCCCGCCACCAGCGCTCGATGGCCTCGAGAGCCTCGAGGCCTCTCGCGACCGCGATCTCGATAAACGCCGTCGGGCCCTCGGACGCCGACGCCCCTTTGCGCCGCCTCCACCGCCGCACCCTCGCATCCGTTGCGTCCACCACTGCCACCACGGGCCCCCAGTCGCCGCCCCGCCGCGGGGCCGCGGCGTCGGCTTCGTCTTCGCTCTCGTCCGCCTCGGCCCCGGGCGTCGACGAGCTCCTCGCCCGGGCGCGCCCCAGGGCCTTCCACCCGGACGCCGAGTTTCTCCGCCAGGCCAGCGCAGCCCTCGCGGCGGCGCAGACCCCCGTCCAGTGCCGGGCGGCGCTCCCCCTGTGCCGCATCGTCGAACGCGCCGAGTCCCCCGCGGCCCCCGGCGGAGCCCTCGCCGAGTGCGTGCGGGTGCACGAGGCCGCGGGCCACCACGAGGACGCCATCGCCCTCGCCGAGCGGCTCCTCGCGCCGGCGCGCCCGCAGTTTTTCCTCCCGAACCCGATCCTCGTGAGCGCCCTCGGGGCCTGCGCCGCCCTTCGGGACGCGGCTCGGGGCCACGCGCTCGTCGCCCGCGCCGTCGAGCGGGGGACGCTCGTCAGCCGCCAGGTGCAGGCCGCGCTCCTCGGCCTCGCGGGGGCCGCCGGCGAGCCCCCGACGCACCCGCGGACCCGCGCGGCGCTCGCGGCCGTCGACGAGCAGCCGCTGCCGGTGCCCATGTTCCACCAGTGGATGGCCGCGTACGCCCGCGCGGGCCACTGGGACCTGGTGGACGAGCTCTTCGCGACCATGGGCGACTACGGCCTGGCCCCCGAGGCCTTCACGTACGCCATCCTCATGGACGCGTGCGCCGAGCGCGGGGACCTCGAGCGCACGCTCGGGCTCTTCCGGGAGCTCGAGGCCCGGGGCCGCGAGGAGGGCCCGGAGCAGGGCCCGACGCTCGTGCACTACAACGTGGCCCTCAAGGCCTGCGGCAAGGCGAGCCAGCTCCAGCGGGCCTTTGAGCTCTACGAGGCCATGAAGCGCGCGGCGATCGCCCCGGACCACGTCACGTACCTCACGATGATGCACGCGGTGTACCACGGCGAGCTCGGGGCCCCCGTGGACCCCCGGGCCGTGCGGGCCGTGGGCCTCGGGGCCGCGCTCCTCGGGCTCGCGAGCGTGCCCCTCCTGGACCTCGACGCGCACCTGTGGACGGTGCTCTTTTGCGGCTCGCTCGTGGGCTCGATGGGCCTCGCGGTCGTGATGAACCCCCGCGACGGGGCCCTCCGGGCGCTCTACCCGACGGCCGACGACCCCGGGGACGAGCTCAACGCGCTCCCGGTCGTCGACGCGCTCTTCCGCCGGCTCCGGGAGGAGGACCACTGCGGGCGCTGCATGTACCTCTGGCGGGACATGCGCAAGCACGGCGTCGCCGCGGACCCCCGGGTCGTCGACGTGCTCGTCCGGACCTGCATCCGCAAGCGCCACCCGGAGCTCGCGTTCGAGGCCGTCCTCGAGCACGGGGCGCCCCTCGTGGACCCCACGACGGGGCACTTTGTCCTCGCCCTCCCGACCATCGCCGCGTGGCTCCACGCGCTCCTCGTCCAGCGCCGGGGGCCCATGGCCGACGCCGTGTTCGACGCCGCCCGCCGCCACCGGGCATTCGCCGCGTCCTTTGACGAGGACCCCACCCGCCACACGTGGACCTACGACCTCCGGGGCTTCCACTCGACGCCCGTGCGGAGCTACGCCGTCGGGCGGATCCTCGAGGGCCTCCACCGCGAGGCCCCGCTCGTCCACCAGCGCTCGACCCGGGGGCTCCCAAACGTCGAGTTCCTCGTGCTCCATGGCTTTGACCTCCTCGACCGCCTCGACCGCGACGACGTCGCTCTCCGCCAGCTCTTCGCCATGGACGAGATGACCCGCGAGGCCGGGGGCGACGGCGGGGGCTTCCGCCTCCGCGTCCCCAGCGCCCGCCTCGCCCAGTTCCTCGCGTCCCCGCGCCCCAAGGCGACGACCGAGACGACGGTGACGGCGATGTCGATGCCCCAGTAGGCGTAGATTGCGATTGTCACCCAGGGAAAAAATAAATAAATAGACCACCATTGCTGCGCAGTGCGTCGTCATCGTCGCTTGTGCTGCCAATGCCCTCGACGCCGCCCGACGCCGCCCTGGAGGAGGAGGAGGAGGAGGAGGAGGAGGAGGAGGAGACGGCCCCCACGGCGTCTTCGCCGTCCCGCGTCCGCGTGAGCTGCCGCCTCCGTCCCCCACGCAGCGACCATGAGCCCAAGGATCCCGTCAACGCCGACCCCCCGGCGCTCGAGGCCCTCGCCGACGGGACGACGATCCGCGTGCACGGCGGTGGGGGCCCGTCGTCCGGGGCCTATTGCCTGGACCGGGTCTTTGGCCCCGGGGCCACGCAAAGCGAGGTCTTTGAGGCCGTCGGGGCCCCGCTCCTCCGGGACGTGCTCCGGGGCCAGCACTGCACGCTCCTGGCGTACGGCCAGACAGGCTCGGGCAAGACCCACACGACCCTCGGGGGCATGACGACGACGACGAATGCGGACGAGGACAAGGCGGCGGCGGCGGGGCTCCTCCCGCGGCTCCTCGATGGGCTCTTCGCGGCCGCGCCCCCGCCAATGGCCATCGTGGCGTCGGTGCTCGAGCTCTACCAGGAGCAGCTCCGGGACCTCCTCGTGCCCCGGTCGACGCGCCGCCTGCGGGTCCGCGGGGGCCCCGACGGGGACGTCTGGGTCGAGGGCGCGACCGAGGTGGCGCTCACGAGCGCGGCCATGGGCCGGCGGGTGCTCGCCCGGGGCCTCGCGCACCGGGCGACGGCCCCAACGCGCATGAACGCGGCCTCGAGCCGGAGCCACGCGATCGTCGCGCTGACGGTCACGAACGCCGCCGGGACCCGCGCGCGGCTCTGCGTCGTTGACCTCGCGGGTTCGGAGCGGAGCCGAAAGACCGGGGCCACGGGCGCGCGCCTGGACGAGGCCCGACACATCAACCGGGCGCTCTCGGCCCTCGGCCACGTCATCGCGGCGCTCACTCCATCGTCGACGATCGCGGGGCCCGGGACGACGACGGCGACGACGACGGCGACGGCGACGGCTGTGGCCAGCGAGCCGCACACACACGGACACGTGCCCTACCGCGACAGCCTCCTCACGCGGCTCCTCCAGCGCTCACTCGGGGGCGACGCCAAGACGCACCTGCTCTTGGCCTGCGCGACCGACGCCCGAAACCGGGACGAGTCGATCTCGACCCTGCGCTTTGGCCAGCGCGCGCGACGGGTGCGCAATCGCCCCGAGATGGGACCGCGGACCTCGGAGGGGGCGACGGCGAGCGCCACGACGACGATGACGGCGCTGATCCGGACCCTCCGGGGGAAAATGTGCGTGACTCAACGCCGTCGCAGACTAATGGCGGTAGACACTGACACCGCGTTGCCTGCAGCGCGAGCTTGCTCGCCTACATCGCCGACCTCGAGGCCGCTCAAGGCGGCTGCCCCCGGTGTCGGCCGCCATCCCAGCCACCACCACCCTCACCACCGGAGACGCAGCGGCCACCGTCACCGGAGGAGGCGGATGATACGGAGAAGAACAAAGACAAGAGCGACCCCTTGTCAGCCGACGGGAGCGACGAGAGCGACGACGACGACGACGACGATGGCGTCGCGCGGACGCTGGGGCTCCGGGACGAGCTCATGCAGGCCGAACTCGTGGGCCTCCGGCGGGCCCTAGCGGAGATGGCCAGGCGGCAGCGCGAGGTCGACGAGGGCGAGCTCAGCGCGCGCGTCGAGCGGCGGCTGGCGGCCGTGACGACCGAGGCCAGCGCCCGGCAGGAGCTCGTCCTGCGCCAGGAGCTCGGGGCCCTCGAGACGCGCTGCGGTGAGCAGCTCGCGACGATCGCGGCCCAGCAGCGGGCCCTCGCCGGCCTCGAGGCCGAGATCCACCGGGCCCGAGACCACGCGCGGCGCGACGCCGAGGCCCACGCCGCCGAGTCCGAGATCCTCCGCCGCCGGCTCGAGGCGCTCGAGCTGGAGCTGGGGGCAGCCCACCAGCAGTCAGCAGGTAACCCCGA
This sequence comes from Lagenidium sp. CBS 127285, assembly GCA_023338185.1. Taxonomy (NCBI): domain Eukaryota; phylum Oomycota; class Peronosporomycetes; order Pythiales; family Pythiaceae; genus Lagenidium; species Lagenidium sp. CBS 127285. Next base: position 12,504 of record JAADYI010000416.1, read on the forward strand.
CTGGATGAAGTCGACGAAAAAGGGCTAAGCGAGCTCCTCGGTGAACCTTCAGACCTCCGTGCCCTCCTCCGACAAGAGGAGGACGAATGCGCCCGCCTCCGAGGGCAGCACCAGCAACAAAAGCAGCGGTCCCCTGATCGCAGCCCCGCGCTCTCCTCCTCCTCCTTCCTCGTAACAGAGGTCGCGCCGCCGCTGCCGCTGTCCCCTCCCCGACGGGCATTACCCGGGACCGCGCGGCGCAAGCCCCCGATGCCCGTGCGTCCACCGACCGCTGTCATCGACCCCCGCGGTAACAACTCGATCATCCGCACGTGGTGGGCGGGGGAGGGGGAAGGGGGAGGGGGGGAGGAGGAGGAGGAAGAGGATCCTGTGGGGGAGGACAAGGGTTCGATGCAGTCTCCCCCGCTGGCAGTGCTCCGTCCGCTCACTGTGGCGGGGGCGGGGGCGGCGTCGGGGGGCGGCGCGACGTTATTGCCTGGTGGCGGTCGACGACGAGCGCGACCGAACGCGGCAGCAACGCGGGGCCCTGAGGGCGACGACCGCGAGGATCCCGAGTCCCGGCAGCTCGATCAGCAGCTTCAGCCGCCGTCGCAGTGGCCGCGGCGAGCGCAGACCAGCGGCGGGGGCGGCAGCGGGCGGCCCCTCCGCGCGCGGCTCGTGGGGCTCCTCACGTCTCTCGAGGAGGAGACGACGGCCATTCGGGAGCTCGTCGGGGGCGAGCGCCCCCCGACGCGGACGATCCCCGTCCTCCGGCCCCTGGACACGCGGCCGCGGGGGGCGACAGCAAACACACCGCGCCAGTTTGATAACGACGAACAATCTCAAGGTTGATATATATAAATGCTAGAACTCAGGTGGCCACGTGCATGTGCACTCGGATCGGGACGACCCGAGGAAGCAGTCAAACGCCACTGCCGCCGCGCGCTGTTAGATGGTCAGGGCCGACGAGCTCGCGTTGTCGAAGCGGAGGCTCAGCTGCTTCTTCTTGAGAAAGTCAATGACATTGAGGAGGTGCGGGTCCCGGGCGTCGGCCGTGCCCGTGCGCTCGAGGTAGCGGATGACATCGCGAAAGGCCTTGAGCTGCTCCTTGGCCGTGAGCGCCGCGTGCACGGCCATGGCCGTGGCGTCGTCGTCGGTGCCGCCCCCTCCGCCGCCGAGATGCGGGTGGTGGCCGTGGTGATGGTGGTGGTCGCCGCCGAGCTCGAGGCCCGGGGGCTCGGGGATGCGAAACTCCTCGTCGCATTCCTTCGGGTCCTCGATCATATCCTCGTTCAGGCGCTTGTGGATGTCATTCTCCCAGCGGTTGTTGACCAGGGCCTTGGTATTGACGACGCCACTGAGCTGGAGGCAGTAGAGCAGCCCCCAGAGCTCCTCCTCGACGTTCTTGTCGTCACCGTGGGCCCCGTGGGCGCCGCCGCCGCTGCCGTTGCCGTTGCCGTCCAGGGCGTCAAAGGGGAACGGGACCTGGATCCCCAGGGGCTTCCACGCGTTGATGATCACCTCGCGCGAGGTCTGCTGCCAGCTCTCGGTGATCCACTTCATGGCCTGGAGCTGCGTAATGTGGTAAATCTCCGAGAGCCCGTCCTCGAGGTGGTCGATCGCCAGCGTCAGGTGCTTGAGGCGGTACTTGCCCTTGAACGCCTGGAGGATGCCCCCGCGCATGGGCTGGACCTTCATCCCCAGGTGCGGCGCGAACATGATCACGCGCACGTTCGTGAGGTTGACGCAGCCGAGCACGTGCGACGGCGCATTGTCCATGAGCAGCACGACGTGGCGGTGGGCGCTCGCCATCCGCGCGTTAAAGTCCCGGAGCCACTGCTGGAAGATAAACACCGTCATCCGCGCGCGGCTGCTGCAGACGTAGTGGTACCCGAGCTGCGAGATCGACGCGTTCTTGATGTGCTTGGGGGCCACGAGGCTCCCGATGATGTACGGCTCGAGGAGGTCCGTGGCGTCGGCGTTGGCCGCCAAGAGCACGCTGAGCTTGGCCTCCTCCTGGAGGAGGGCCTGGGCCTCGTCGCCCTGGACGAGCTTGCTCGGCGAGGCCCGGTAAAAGAGCCCCGTCTCGTCGACCGTGTACACGTCGCTCGGGACGTACTCGCGGAGGACGTCCTGGATCTGCTCGAGCGTGAGGTCCATGGACACGGGCGGGAGGAGGTACCCGGGGTCGTGGGGGACCGGCGCGACCATGCCCCCGGCGCCGGTGCCGTCCATGAGCCCATCGGCACCGCTGCCAGCACCGCCGTGGTGGTGGTGGCCGCCGAGGTGCGCGGCGGCCGCGTGGTGCGCGTGCAGGAGCCGGGGGTCGTGGTGGCCCCCCCCCGAGGCGGTGGACGTGGCGGCGCGCTTGACGAGCCCATGGCGGGCCTTGAAGCTCGCGAGCCAGCCATTGGAGAACCCGAGCTTGCCCTCGAGGCCCATCTGCTTGGCGAGCTCGCGGCCCTTTTGCTTGATCATGTCGCCCGTGATCGTGCCCTTGTTCTGGCGCTCCATGACCCAGTTCGCAAGCACCTGGTCAAAGTGCGCGTGCTTGGTCGGGCGGATCGTCTTGCGCTCCGAGCCCAGGACGCCGCCGATCGCGTCCTTGAACTGGTGCTCGTTCTTGAGGATGTTGCTCATCGTCGGCTGCGTCGGGGCTTTTTTGAGATTGAACTCGAGCTTGGCCCAGCGGCACAAGTCCTTCTGCGTGATCTTGGGCGTCGACCGGTGCTTCTCGCAGATGCGGCGCTTTTGCTCGACCGTGAGGTTGCCCCCGCCCTCGCTGCGGCGCTTGCGGCCCGTCGCGGGGGTCGTCCCGGGGACCGTCGTCGGGGCCCCGGTCCCGGTGGTGGCCCCGGTCCCGGTCATCGAAGGCGCTCCCGCCACCGCTGCTTGCTGCTGCTGCTGCTGCTGTTGCTGTGGGGTCGGGGTCGCGGCGGCGGACGTCGTGGGCATCATCCCCATGCCCGGGGCCGACGGTGGGAGCCCCATGGCCGCCGCTGCCGCCGCCGCGGCCTGCGCCATCTGCAGCTGCTGCTGCTGCTGCATGAGCTGCTGCTGCCCATGGTGGCCCCCGAGACTGAGGCCCCCGACGACCGCGAGCGTATTAGGACTCGAAGGTTTCTGCATCATCTCTTGTCCGACGCGCTGGATGCGGGGATGGCGGTCGCTGTATATAAATTCCGACGAGGTACAAGATTTGATGAACGCACAAAGGCGAAATGGCGAACGAGAAGCGGCGAAGCGAGGCGGAGGCGGAGGAGAAGGAAGCGGAGGAGGAAATCGAAGGAGGAGGAGCGAGAGGAGGCGGGAAACGATTTACGACCAATCCCTGGGTTTGACCAGTTCCGATTGGACGGTTTGAAAACGATCATTGGAATCTGTATACACTGCCAAATGATATACATGGTATCCGGATAGTAGGGGTTTCATGAGCAAGGGTCTAAGATCGTTATTTCGACCTGCCAAAGTTCAATCGAATGCCGCACCATCGAATCAGAATGTTGGTGATGACGACCAGCATTCCCTAACAGTGTGGAAAAACAAACAACAAAATCACAACACCTTGAACCGCCGCAAAGACGCACATTGCGCACTAGGCCCATTAGAATATCCCCCCAAGAGCTCTCAACGCGCTTGCGCGAGGCGACGATGGTCCCCGAGAAGGAATGGCGCGGCGAGGGCCAGAACATGGACAAGCGGTGCGTGCGTTTTGCGTTGTTTTGTTTGGCGGTTGGGAGATCACGAGTGAAACTGTTCTGTCCAGCACCGCCCGCAAGGTCCACGCGGAGCAGTTCAAGTGCGCGATCCGAGACATCCGTCGGGACTATCTCCGGCAGTTTGGGGGCGATGGGGGCGGCGGCGCCAAGGGCGCATCCGATGCAACGCGGGGGGAGGACCCGGAGGAGGGCGCGCCCATCCGCGTCTTTGTCCGCAAGCGCCCGCTGCTCCCCCACGAGCTCGCCAAGCACGAGTTCGACGTCATCTCGTCGATCGGCGACCGCGAGATCATCATCCACGAGTGCAAGATGTACAATGACATGCGTCACAAGTACATCGTCTCGCACCACCAGCGGTTCTCGCGCTGCTACGACGAGCGCGTCGCGACCGAGACGGTCTACACGGACGCCGCCCGGCCCCTGGTCCTCCACGCCATGGGCGGGGGCAAGGCCGTGTGCATGATGTACGGCCAGACGGGCTCGGGCAAGACCTACACCATGGGCGGCATGTTCCAGTTCGTCGCCGAGGACCTCTTCCTCGAAGCCGTCGGGGACGTGGACTTTGAGGTCTCCGTGAGCGCCCTCGAGATCGTCGGCGCCAAGTGTTACGGTGCGTGCCTGGTGCACGCGCTCCTTTGCATCTACTGTCACGGCCACGCGTTGCTCACGAGGCGTCTTGTCGATGTCGTCCTTTGCAGATCTCCTTCGCAGCCATGGGGTCGTGCAGATCTGCGAGGACAGCGCGGGCGAGATCAATCTCCTCAACTGCTCCGAGACCGTCGCCGACTCGTCCAATGCGCTCGTGGACGTCCTCGAGGACGTCAAGAATCAGCGGTCCACCGAAGCCACCAACGTCAACTCGCAATCGTCGCGCTCGCATCTGGTGGTCTACATCAACCTGCGGCGTCGCTCGTCCTCAGGCCCCGGCGTCGGTGAACTCTACGGGCAGCTCGTGTGTCTCGACCTTGCGGGCAGCGAGCGCAATGAGGACTCGTTCTATCACGACGCCGCGCGGCGGAAGGAGGGCATCGAGATAAACAAGAGCCACCTGGCGCTCAAGCAGTGCATCCGGGCCATCGGGAGCGAGGACACGACCGGTTACGTGCCGTACCGGGCGAGCACGCTCACGCGGATTCTCAAGGGCTGCCTCTGGAGCAAGGACTCGCGCGCCAGTGTCATCGCCACGATCTCGCCGCTGTCGATCGACACGGAGCACTCGCTGCACGCGCTCCTGTGCGCGGGGCAGATGCTCGAGGACGCCCCGCACATCAGCACGGAGCGGACGGACGTGCCCGAGGAGGGCGAGGGGAAGGTCGTCGTGCCGATCCGCGAGTGGGACAACGCGATGGTCCGCGAGTGGATCAGCCGCCAGCGCAAGGGCGAGTTTGCCAAGTACGCGATCAACGTCAACACGGCCCTCGACGGGCGCATGCTCACGCGCTTCACCGTGGCCCGCTTCTCGCAGCTCTGCAACGGCAACACGGCCGATGCCGGCCACCTCTTCAAGGCCCTGCGTACCGAAATGGCGAGCCAGGACAAGCTCCTGCAGGCCAAGCGCGAGCGCATCGTCGCGCGCCAGAACAAAGGCGGCATCCCGCGCAAGTAGTCGCGCCGTGTGGGGAGCGATAACCACCACGAGATGGCGCTCTGTTGACTCTTCTTGTGGTCTTGCTTGCGTCCAATATTGATAGTCGTTTTGAAACACACCTCGTGGTGCAGTGCAAAACTTGGCTTCATTGAAGACAAATGATGATTAAGGTGACACGTTGGCCATTTCACTAGACGACCAATAACCACTACGCACCACCACAGCGTGCGGTGGTGATTGACAAGTTGATGTCACCTGCGACAGTTCAAGTGTCTCCTGGGTCCCAGGATCTCGCTCTCCGCTTGACACTGGAGCCTGCATCCAACGCATAACACATGCCTCGGATGCAAATGCCACTGCACGGACGTCTTCGTCGTCGACGTCGCTCCAGTGCCCTCACTCAGGGCCTCCAGCGAGTTGTCCATCCACTCACCCCCCACTCTCGTCATTCCCCAATTCACCGCGTCGTCGACACAACAACACACGAAAACAACTCCCCCCCTCGCCTCCCATCATGACCAGCACCAGCGTCGAGACCCTCAC
>JAADYI010000417.1:0-18324 GCA_023338185.1 Lagenidium sp. CBS 127285
TCTTCCGCGGCATCGCCCGCATCACGCGACGCTGCATGGCCCTCGGGACGCTCAGGAGCGCGATCATGGCTGCCATGACCGTCGTGATCCTCCTCATGGTCGAGATCGTTCAGCGCCCCAACGTCAACGTCGTCGTCGTCGTCGTCTTCCGCGACATAACCGACACGACGCATTGCCCCATCTTTTGCATCAGGGTCTTCATACTGGACATCTTGGCTAAATCGTTGGTGGTGGGCGTGTGATTGGTCTGCGATTTGTCGACGACTGGCAATGTCGTTTGCAAGGTAATCAGGAACTTGTGACAAGACAGCTGAGAGTGCGAGGATCGGGATGACGTTCGACGACTTGTTGTGTGTGGCAGCGGGTCTGCCGGCAACAGAACCTGTCATGTTCTCGTTGTGAATTTGACTAAAGGGAGGATGATCGAATTGATCAACTGGTGCATTCTGCTTGGTGTCGTGCCGTAGTTCATCTGCTTTCACAAGCCGATACGCGTCTCCACTATCTAGACCAGGAGGAGTGTTTGCCTCAAGTCGCTCTTCCTGACCACGGCTGACAGCGTATGTGGAAATTTCATCTTCATCGACGTGCTTGCTCAGTGAAGGTGATGACTGACTCTCGGTTCGCATGTGTAAATGATGTTCGAGCGATTGTGAAAGCGATTCATCTGTGATGCTGTCGTCTTCGTCTGAGCTTGAGACGGCTGACAACAACTGTCCATCAATATTGGTTACTGGAATTGAGAAATTCATGTTGGTATCGATCATTCCTTGCCGTGTAACTTCGTCATCTCTGGATGGGAGTATGCACGCCATGTCGGTCCCGCCTAGACATGTCCCTGCAGCTTCAGCAGTTGCCTGCGAAGTAGCTACGGTAGCCATCTGCATGGCCGCATTAATTGCTTCGTCCTGTTGCGAAATTAAGATCTGACGACAACGGCGTTGAAGAGCGTGCAATCGTGGCAGTAGCTGAGGTGCGTCTGAAAGATATTTCGAACCAAAAGATCCAACGGCACTCCCGGTCGTCTCCGGCTCAACTCCTTGTTGTAGTAGTGTTTCCAAGAAGTCTATGCTGAGAAGAATATCACTTTCAGCGTCTGCGTGCGTTCTTCGTGCTTTTCTATGTTCTTCGACAAGTCTACCAAACTTGACTTGTTCGTTGCCTAACGCTATGCGCAGCTCGTGCCAATCGTCAATATTGCACCCCAAACATAGTCTCGAATACAACCTTTGAACTCTTTGTTCGGTTGCAGCAAGAACTTCTTGGTTTGCGCAGAACTCGCGTTCGATTGTCGGGTTGGAAGATACCGACAGATTACTCGCGATCTCTTCGGTCGATGTCTCCAGCGATTCAAGTTCAAGAGCAAGTTCGGTGAGGTCGAGGACTCGGGCGTTTTCAATTTCTGACATCTTCTCTTTGATATCTCGAATGACAGAGGAAAGCAGTTCATTTTTTGAGCGAAGGTCGTCCAATTCAACTGATTTTTCCTTCATCTGGGCCTTCAAGTGTCGATCGAGATCGTCCAAGGATGCGTTTTTCGCGATGAGTTCGGCTTCTAGTTTTTGAGTATGAATGTGCATCGAATCCATCTGACCACGTAAATTGTCGAGGTCAGCTGTGTGCGTTGTCAGCGATGAGTATGTCCCGCGAAGTTCATCCTTTAGGGTTTCAATGTCAGCGTTAAGGCTCGTGATGAGCTGTTTGTAATCCTCAATCTGGCCCTCGAGTTCATGGGTACGAACCGATCCAGCTGCGCAAGATTGAACCGCACCCAAATGTTCTTGACGTAGTAAGTCGAGATCCCTCATAGCGCTTGCTAGCCTTGATCGCATTCCCACAAATTCGTCGCGAATATGAATGAGTAATTGCCCAACATTCGATTTTGTGCTCGTATCGCCGTGATGCCGGGTGGTATTTGCATCGAGGAGATCGGTCAAGCCTTCAGACACAGCAAGTAGAACTGTCTGAAGATCGTCCTCATGCTTTTTTGCCAATTCAAGTCGTGACTTTATAACCTCAATGTCTCTTTCAAGACTTGTTTCTTTGACGGCTGATTTTTCTGCCGCATGCCGCATTGAAGTCAATTCTGCTTCGAGTGACTCAATTGTTGCTCGAAGTTCGCTATCCTGTGTTTTGGATGCTTCGCGCTCCTGATCCAACAGCTGCTTCAACGAATCTATCTCGGAAGTTAGGCGAGCCTCAATATCGGCTTGGTCTTTCAGAATCGCCTCCAGTTTCGATCGCTGGACACTCTCTGCTCGTTCTAATTCTGCCACGTCTTCAGCCGTCGCACGCAGTTCGTCAATGAGTCTTTCTCTCTCGCTTCTGAGGCTAGTTTCGCGAGAACGGAGGGCGTTAGTCTCCTCCGCATACTCTGCGTTTTCAGATCGAGCAATCTCAAGTGACGCGAGCGCTTCTGAATTGAGAGTATCAAGACGATGGTGTTCAGATTCAAGCGCTGTCTTCTTGGCAGTGAGAGTTTCGATTTCGGACCGGGCACTTAGTAAGGAATCAGTTACTTCTGCCATGACCGACTGATGTGAGGCTCGCTGTGCATCAATTTCCTTGCTGAGAGCTTCAATACGTTCATGGCAGCTGCTCACACGACGGGTGGATTCACTCAACTCCAATGCACGATTGTCCAGTTGTGCCTTCAGTGAATCCAGTTCATTAGAATGAAGGCGGCGCAAAGACGCTTCGACCTCTGCAATCGCGCGAGGATGCTCCTCCGTCATTCTTGCAAGCTCACACGACAGCGTACGTTTCTCCTCTTGTGTATTCCGCAATGTTTCTTCCAAGACGACGAGTTGTGACCGATCAATTAATTCATCGCGCAGTCGCCCAATAGTCACGTCGCGTGATGACAGCTCTTCTTGGAGGGATTGAAGGCGAGACTCATATTCATTTGCGAGTTTCTGAATAGTTTGTTCCACAAGCACGTTTTGCTCTAGCCTGGCCTCTTCCAATGCCGTGGTGAGGAGTTCAACCTCACATTTCATCGTGTTAAGTTCGCTTTCCCGTTCGGTGACCATCACCTCCAGTTCTTTCTTCCTGGTCTCAAGAACAGTCATCGACTCGTGATGATTTGGAACGGCTGCAAGTGTTTCCTGAAGCTGCAGTTCTTTGGCTGCCACAACCCTTTCGACCTCTGCCAGTCGCATCTTCGCCAGTATTAACTCTTGATGTTTAATCTCTTTGTGTTTTACCAGAAGCTTCTTCTCGCGAGCACTCGAATCTGCGACTCTCGCAAGCTCTTCTTCTCCACGTTTGAGGCGCTTCGAGAGGGACTCGACTTGGGTCTGTTTGGTGGCAAGGTCATGACATAGTCGCTGCATCTTCTTTTCAACTTCATTTTCGAGAGTCCGCATTTTTTGCTTGACACGGTTAGTTTCTTGGCGTGCACGCTGGTATTGCTCTTGCTTCTCAGCGTGGGCTTTTCTCTCCTTTTGCAAGAATGCCTCAAGAATTGCAATCTTTCCCTGGGTAATTCCAACTTCTTTTGTATCTTGCTGTAGAGAGCGCATCAGATCAAGACGTTGGGTCTCACGCTGCTGTTCTTGATCCAAAAAACGAGATTGAATTTCTTCTATTCTAGCTTGATGTCGACGCTCTTGCTGCTCATATTCCTGCTCCATTTCTTGCTTTCTCTTTGCTGAAATTTCAAGCTCTGTCACAGCACGTACGAGCTGCAGTCGAAGTCGTTCTTGTTCCTTGTGCTGCTGAGAAGCTGCAGCGGTGATATTTGCAGCTATTGCAGCCGAATTAGCTGCTTGAAGCTTTATCAAATCTTGATGGAACTTCAAAAGTTGCTCATGCAACTCCTTACATGTGTCATCGACCTTTTTAGCTTTCTTTTCTAGCAGTGATGTTCGACGATCAAACTTGATACCACACTCTTTGCTTGATAGTTCAATTTGGACAAGTTTCTCGTCAAGAGCCATGCTACAACGGTTTTGCTGAGTGTGTAGAGTCTTCATCATTTCACTGCAGCTCTCTTGAAACTCTTCGCGTAGACTCGAAACTTGTGCTTTCATGTCGAGTGCGCGTTTGTCATGTCGATCAACATGGAGTTGCAGTTCAGTGACTAGTTCGTGTGCAGCAGTTTGAGCTGTCTGGATGGTTACAAAATCTGCCTTCTTGGCACATTTGTTCTCGAGTTTTTCCAGTGACTCTACTAATTCAGCTCTCAGAGCAGCGAATGCATCTACTCGATCGTTTTGGGCTGATTTTTCAGAAGCATACATCTTGCTCTCAATTTTCTGAACAGCAAACGACAGATTCTGCGCCGTTCGATTTTCCATATCACTGACTTCCTTGGCAACGCGCATCTGAACAAAATGCTCCATAGCCTTGTGATCGGGATGCATCGTCAATTGCCGCTCTAGTTGCATGATGCGCTCGCTCAAATCTTCGATTTTTTCATCATGACGGGGCCGATTCTTAAGCGCTGTCCCTATCATTTCCAGATGGCCTTCAAGAGACGCGACTTTCTCCTGTATATTATTCAGTGCGCGGTACTTGGATCTGGGAAAGCATCCACAAATTAGTCGTTGTACTTCACAGACGACTACATGTTGGGCACGTACGACATCTCTGAAATCTCTTCATCCACACCTACTTTCCACCCCAGCAAAACCGCACTGTGCTTCTCAAGACGACCTATGGCATCACTGCAATCTTGGGTTCTCTGCACTATGCCAGGGATATTTCCAACCTGAGAAGACACTACAGTTTGAAGCTCACCGAATTTCGCCATTAATCCCGTTGATTCGGTCGATAAGACCATAAAATCAGTACGGAGGTCAGCGAGTGCCTTCTCAAATGCGCCAGACCGGGAAGCTATAGTAATCTCGAGGCCCTTTCGAAGTTCATCAATTTCTGCCGATCTCAGTGATGATGAGCCAGTCCACGAACTTGCCGACGCCGTGGTTCCCGATGCCGTGCGAGACTCAGTGCCGTGCGACGTTGTGGGTTTCGACTTGCTGACTGAAGAGACCGATCGCTTTATACCTGAAGGTCGAGCGCCAGACAGCTGCTTTGGTGAGCTAATTGTACCACTCGGCTGCATGCCTGGTCGAATGACCACCGAGTCCCGTGCAGTCTTGCTTCGAGAATCCCCGCCACCCACACTATTTGTACGCGAAAGCTTGTGTCCACTCGTTGTGCCTGAACTCCGCGCGAGCCCCTCCCGCCTCGATGCAAGGTCCTCTGCAGCATACCTATTCGAGATACTGCTCGCAAATGATCTGAGATCAGTTGCGATTTGAGCTGGTCGGGTTGCTGTCGTGGAAACATCATAGCTTGCTGTAGTTGACAAGTCGGTGCGCTTGTCACCAATGCGGCGTAGCAGCTTGAGGTTCTGGTTGGTCTTCTCGATGATCGAGGAAAGATCGGCCTCCCATTCGTTGTAGGAGCTCATCGTCAATTACTTGCAGCTAGCTCGCTCTCCACACACACACACACACAACCAAGAGGTGATATGTCCAATTGACTTGGCGCCTGGGGTGACACACTTCTGTTCGTACTCGCTGCTGAGCCCGAGCGTGCTGATAACGAGAGCAACGTTGAGTGCAGGCACAGGGGCAACAGCGGCAGCAGCGATTGGCACCGCGACCTTTGGGGAGGACACACGGAGGTGGTTTCATAACCGGTGGCGGTCCTTAATCTCACGTCACAGACGCGCGCAGGTCAAAGGCCCGTGGTCGTGAGGCTCAACGAGAGCGCCGAGCCGAGACGCGCTTGGTATCGCCGAAAATGCGCCGCGATGCGACGCCGGTGCTCGTCGGTGGCCGTGGCGCAGTAGGACGTGAGCAGGCGCCGCTGCTGCGGTTTGTCGGCGGCACCTCCGTCCGCGAGCTGGTGAAAGTACCCGACCTGTGGCTCCGATCGACAACGTCAGCGCCGCTGCTTGGTACAAACGTGGCAGTCGTGCCAAGCCAACGGACCTCGATCATCCCCTCGAGGCACTCGTCGAGGGCCACGGGGTAGTCGAGCCACTGGGCCAAAGTCCGCTCGGGGACAATGGCCGTCGAGGTCGTCGAGGGCATCGGCCACGCGCTGTCGTCGTCGTCGTCACCATCCGAGATCGGGCGCAACTGCAAGGACCGCGTCACCCCCGCAACGTGCGCGGGGTCCGCGAGCACGAGCGTCCCGCCGAGCGCGTGGTCAGCGGCAGTCGTGACCCCATCGGCAATGACCCCGAGGGCCAGGCGATGATGGTGATCCATGTCGAGGAGCCCACTGCCCCGGATCACGTCGACCACGAAGCTCCGACGCGACGCCGATGGGAGGTTGGAGAGGAGCACGCAGGGCTTGAGCCCCGCCAGGACAAAGAGCACCTCCCCGTAGAAAGCCTATGCCAGGACACCGGACACGACCACCACCACCGCGTCAAACGTCAGAGGGGGACGTGCGGAGAATACGATAAATCGCGCACTACCATCGACGAGGGCTCGAGACCGAGGTCGTCCCGCAACGCCGCGAGCTCCGCGGGTGGCCGCGTCGCCCACCACGCGGCCTCGAGGGCCCGGAACCGCTCGACCCTGGCGAGGATCGGGCACATCGCCCGATGCCCGCGCTTCCAGTCCGCGGCCTGGCACTCCCGGGAGCAGTAGCGGAGCCACTTGCAGGTCCCGCAGGTTCGCAGCACAGCGTTCGTCGACGCGCAGCAGCCCCCGCAGATCTGCCGCCCGATGCTCGTGGTCATCATGAAATTGGCACCGACAATTAATAAATTGGCGGGCACTCTGTCGACTTGGGGAAACCCTGGAACCTGGAATTCGCGGTCATCGTCCAGAAAACAAGGATCCATCAATCCCTCCAAACTGAAAATTTACAAATTCAATCCTTGGTTGAGTGCAGGTATTGAAAGAAAAACCGGTGATGCGTCGGTTGGTATCCATGCCTATTTTCATCCAGCATCACATTCACATGGGCGTTTCATCCAGATCTCTGGCACCAAGATGCGGGTGACGGCGGTGGCAACACGGCGGCGGCGGTGGCGGGCGCCGAATCGGTCGATCGAGGGCGACTGATGGCTCTCCCACCTGCCGGATATGGATGAGTATAACCTCAAAGTGGCCGTGCTCATGGACCGTCGGCGGGCGCGGCGTCCGTTGCGAGTCCGCATGATGAAACCCCCTCCCTCCCCCAGCGAGTGCGACGGCCGCGCCGAAAACAAACAAGCAAAACGCCACCGCCGACTGGGAAGTGGGCGCGCGAGCAGCACCGTGGTAGCAAAAAATAGCAGCACGTCCCCTGTCGGTCGCTGCTTGCCTCCCGTCGACCCGGAGCGGGAGCGGTCAGGGGGGAAACGGGGGTTTCCCCCGGGGCCCGTGACCCTTGCGACGGCGTCATTCTTCTTCCTCTCCCCGCAGCGCGCCCCGGGGCAGCAGCACAAGGAGGAGGGAGCGGAGCGGCCAAGCACCGCCACCAGCGCGCGCCACCGAGAGCCGCCGAGGGAGGAGCATGACGCAGCACCCCCCGGGCGATGTGCCCCCGCGGCTGTCGTCGGCGGAGATCGTCGCCGTGACGACGGAGCTCCGCCACCGCCAGGCCCAGCGGCGCCGGGCCAAGAAGGACGCCAAGGGCAAGGCCGGCGCCGACAAGGATGACGCCAAGCGCGAGCTCGTCATGGAGGAGCACAAGCAGAGCATCACCGAGGTCATCGCCGATCTCGGCACGGACCTGGCCAACGTACGTAGTACCGCTCTAGCTCGCAGGGGTCCCACATTGGCCTGGCGGTGAATTGCATCTCCTAATACGATCGTCGGTGGGCTTGATGAATACACAGGGCATGAATCAGGATGAAGTCGACCGGCGCCTGGAGACCGAGGGCCTCAACCGCCTCTCGCCGCCCAAGCAGACGCCGGAGATCGTCAAGTACATCCGGGAACTCACGGGGCTGTTCAGTCTCCTTCTCTGGTTTGGCGGTGCTCTCTGTATCATTCTCTACTTTGTCCAAGGCGACCCAAACAACTTGTACCTCGGTATCGTCCTGTTCCTCGTCGTCATCGTGACGGGCACGTTCTCGTACACGCAGAACCGCAAGTCCTCGAACCTGATGGAATCGTTCAAGAATATGATGCCGACGATGGCTACCGTCGTCCGTGAAGGAAAGTCACAAAAAGTCGACGCGACGCAGCTTGTGCGCGGTGACATCATCGTCCTGAAAGGTGGTGACAAAGTGCCTGCGGACATTCGAGTGCTCGAGTGCTCGGATGACTTGGCTGTCGACAATTCATGCCTCACGGGCGAGCCCGAGCCACTCAAGCGCATCCCCGAATGTACCGACGACAACCCGTTGGAGACGAAGAACTTGTGCTTCTTTGGCACTTTCATCCCTCAGGGCTCTGGCAAAGGGGTCGTCATTCGTGTCGGCGATAAGACCGTGATGGGTCGCATTGCCCGACTCGCCACTTCTACTGGTTCTGAGATGACGCCGATTGCCAAGGAGATCAACCACTTTGTGCATATCATCGCCGTTGTCGCGGTGGCGATCGGTTTGATCTTTTTCATCATCGGGTTCATCATTAAGACCGATATCGTCACCAACGTTGTGTTCATGATTGGTATCATCGTGGCGAATGTCCCCGAGGGCCTCTTGGCGACAGTGACTGTGTGCTTAAGTCTGGCGGCGAATCGGATGGCAAAAAAATCCGTGCTAGTCAAGAACCTCGAGGGTGTGGAAACGTTGGGATCCACAAGCTGCATTTGTTCCGACAAAACTGGCACATTGACACAGAACATCATGACAGTCGCCAACGTAGTGTACAACAACAAAATTTTCGACGCCGAGTGCTCCATCACACCAGAACCATCGTATGATCTGAAAGATCCGGCATTCCAGGCTCTACAACGTTGCGCGACCTTGTGTAACAATGCCGTCTTCGATGAAGACTCAAAATACGAGAAAGTCATTGGCCCTGATGGCGGTGTAACTCGAGGGAAGTCAAAGCCATTCAAGGAAATGATCACAACCGCAAGTGGACAACCCCTGGGAATTATTCAGTGGGATACAATTGGTGACGCATCCGAGTCTGCGATGATCAAGTTCTGCCATGACAAGCGAGATATTATTGAGTATCGATCAGACAATTTCAAGATCAAGGAAGTTCCTTTCAACTCAAAGAATAAGTACCAGTTGTCACTCCACAAGCAAGACAATGATGATTCGAAGCCCATTTTGATGGTCATGAAGGGTGCTCCTGAGCGAATTTTGTCGCGGTGTAACAAGGTGTTGATCAGTGGAGAAGAAGTTGACTTGTCACCTGAGCGCCTTGCTGAAATTGAGAATTGCCAACTCGAGCTTTCGAAAAAGGGAATGCGTGTGCTAGGTTTTGCCCAGAAGATCCTCGACCAGTCCGTCTATGGGCCGACCTATGAATTCAACACTGACAACCCAAATTTCCCTCTTGGTGAAAAGGATGTCGACTATGAGGCAACTCCCAAACCGGATTCGAAGATCGAGGAACCACTTTGCTTTATTGGTCTAATGGCTCTGATCGACCCCCCTCGCCCAGAAGTTCCCTCTGCTGTTGGCAAGTGCAAAACCGCTGGAATTCGCGTCATCATGGTAACTGGCGATCACCCGATCACAGCCAAAGCAATTGCTCACAAGGTGGGGATCTTGTGGGGACCTACGTCAGAGGATCTTGAGGAAGAAAACAAAAAGCGAGGTCTTAATCCCGGTGATTATGGTTGGATCGATCCCAAGACTGCTCCTGCCATCGTGGTTCCAGGGTGGACAATTAGTTTGGACACCCCACAGGAAGAATGGGATCGTATTCTGGATCACAACCAGGTCGTGTTTGCGCGAACGTCACCCCAACAAAAACTTATCATCGTGGAGAACTGCCAACGTCGAAAAGAGATTGTGGCCGTCACTGGTGATGGTGTCAATGACTCGCCAGCTCTAAAGAAGGCGGATATTGGTATTGCGATGGGTATCATGGGCTCTGCCGTGTCAAAAGAAGCTGCTGATATGATTCTCCTGAACGACAACTTTGCTTCGATCGTTACTGGTGTTGAAGAAGGCCGAATTATTTTCGACAACCTCAAAAAGTCAATCTGCTATGCATTGGCGGTCAATATTCCGGAACTGGTTCCATTTTTGTTGTACGCGACGGTGCGTCTGCCAGTCCCCTTGACCACGGTGTTGATGCTTGCCATTTGCTTGGGCACGGACATGATCCCTGCGATTTCGATGGCTTACGAGCGTGCCGAAAATGATATCATGCTGCGGTCTCCGCGGAATGCCGAGGTGGATCACCTCGTGACAAAGAAGCTCGTGTGCTTCGCGTACGCTGTGATTGGTATCATTCAGGCCGCAGCTGGCATGTTCGTATACTACGTGGTGATGAATGACTACGGTTACCCACCGAGAATTCTTCCGGAGCTTGGTTTCCTAGATACGTTTGGAAAGCAAGTCTTGTGGTGCAAGACTGAGAAGGGTCGTTATTGCACGGCTGGTGGCTTCTACAAGGATGGCAGCGGTAGCAAGAAGAGCCTTGGCTCAACTCGTAGCAAGGACGGCGAAGTCGAGTGCCAAGGTGACTATAACGATACGATCCCAGCCGGCGGGAATGTTTTCGACACGTATATTTTTTATGACCCTGCAAAGGATGGTAAGGTTGTTGACTGCCAATACCCGTACCGCAACATCAAGAATGATAAATCGAAGCCATCGAGCTATAACCGATTCGATCCATCAACATACGGCGATCACACTGCGGATACATTCGTCGTGTCATATCAATCGATGGAGGCTGCGTTTATGGCAGGGTATCGACCGTATTATCCGATGCAGTCGCGCCGAACGTCGTTCTTCGATATGAACTGGTTCGCATACGACATCACGAAGGATGGTGAGCCAGGTTTCGGAACTAAAATCGGGTTAGAGATTATGTACAACTACCAACCGTTCGGAGTCTGGGCCATCACGGATACTTCAGCCGTCACAAAGGACGACCCGACCATCCTTAACGGGGCCAAGGAGGCATTTGCTGGCGAAATGGTTCCCGTCGTTGATTCGAGTGGCCAGGTGACCGCGACAAAGTTTGCGCTGACAAGCAAGGACGGATACAAGAGTGGCAAAATCTTCGAGACGATTCTCGACGCCAATGGAAAGGCTACATGCACGGGCATTCAATGTCTCTTGGATTACCATACCGGCTTTTCTTGGCACGATACATCGCCGAAGAAGATTTTTGTGAACATTGCATCGCGTATGATGCAGTTCAATGCGTTGTCTGTTGCTCAGACAGCCTATTTCGTTGGTGTGGTCCAAGTACAGTGGGCAAACATTCTGATCTGCAAGACGCGCTACCTGTCGTTGGTGACCCAGGGCATGCATAACAGTGTGTTGAACTTTGGTCTCATGTTCGAGTTCATGCTGTGCTCAGTCGTCGCATATGCGGGGTTCATTCACACCATTTTCGTGACCCAGGACATGCGGTTGGTGCACTGGTTCCCGGCTCTCCCATTCTCGATCTTCATTGTGATCTTTGACGAGACTCGCAAGTACATGATGCGTGCGACATCTCGAAGCGTGATTCATAAGGAGACTGGCCGCATGATTCGCTACCCGGGTTGGCTCGAGACCAACACATACTACTGAGCACTGGGTGCGGCCATGCGCATTTCATTTTCTTCAACTTTCATTTGTATCTTAAGTAATCGAATACACCTCGATTCCCATACCCTCTTTACCGTCGAAGTGTTGCCATCGCCGCGAGGAACTGTTGCCCAAATTCGCCATCAGAGAAACGACTCGACGACGCCCGTGCGCGCTCTCGCATGGCCTCGAGCACTGCCTTGTCACTCCGGAGAATGGTGAGGATCTTGTCCGCGTATTCCTCGGCAGTGAGCGCGAGGTGACCCGTTCCGGCCTTCACGATATCCGCCGCGGGGCCACCCGAGTTGTTGGCCACAACGAGCATCCCCGCTGCCATCATCTCGACGATGCTGATTCCAAAGTGCTCATTGTACATGGTGTGGATGCCCATCGACGCCCGCGCGAGGTATCGCTTGAGCTCCGCAAAGCTCGCGTTGACAACAAAGTCGACATGCGACGTGATGCCCAAATCCGCACATTGCTCTCGGAGAAGGGCGACCCGTGCCTCATCGTCGGGATTTCGACAGCTCCCCAGGAGGACGAGTCGAAGGTCCGGGCAGAGCTGCTCGAGTTCGACTCTATATTTCGTCCTGAGCAGTTGCATGGTCTCGAGCTGGAGGCGCTGGTTCTTCTCCGGGCGGAACTGGGAGATCGACAGCACGATGGGCTCTCTGGCCTTGAGATCAAACGCCAAATACTCGTCCATCGACCCACACGGTGGGTAGACGATTAGCGGCTGGCCGCCCCAGAGTGCACGGATGTGGTTAAAGGTCCACGTCGAATTGACCATGGCGACGTCGACGCAATAGCGCCCGACGAGTCCGTACGCCCGGGCGAACAGGCGATAGTACCAGAGCTTGACGGTCGAACGCATGGGGCTCAGCGCGACTTGCGAGGGATTGTTGTAGTCGGCAGCGCGCTGCGCGACCTTGTCGATCATGTCCGTTGAGATCATCGGGTAGTGCACGTAGGCGACCACCCGGCAGCCATAGAGCATGCGCGCGAGTACGTACGAGAACGCGCAGCCCGTCGTGTCAATCCACATCGATGGGTAGAGCCCCCGGCGCTCACCCTCGGCAAACGCGTCACGGGCCAAGCGAACATGCGCGAGGCTCTGCCAAAAGAGCGTGAAGCGCGGGTACCTCTCTGGCTCGAGGAGTTCCCGGCGGGACAAGGGCACAAGGGTCACGTAGCTCTCGACGCGGCGCTCGACGAGCTCTGGGAGGTTGAAGCGCTCCGCGGCTGTGGATAGAAGGTTGGCGGCACTGAGACCGTCGTCGCCGCTGTAGAGTAGCACCCGGAGGCCTGGTCGCTTGGGGTTGCGGGCCTGGTCCTCGCGGACCAGTGCCGCGAGCGCGCAGTAGAGCACGCGCTCGCCGCCGCCACCACCGTTGGCATACGGGTGGAAGACCCCAATGCACACAGGCGCGTGGCTTCCCTCGCTCCCCTCGCTCGCGAGATGCCGCCGCTGGTGCGCGTAAACGCGGCGCTTCTTGGAGACGTAGAGGCACCCGACGGCCACGAAGAGCAGCGGGTAGAGCGCCAGAATGAGCCCCATGACGTAAGGCCCCCACTCGAGGAGGTGCTGCATCGTAGATGATGATAAAGAGTGTGAGAGGCGCAAAACACCGAGGGCCCACCTTCGTGCCACCGGTGGGGAACTGATTGCTTCAAGCGACCTTCGTGTCACATGTGGTACAATTCCATAAACCCTGGCCTAAGCTTGCTATGCAGCGGAAACAAGACCAGACGACGCACACGGCATATGAAGGCCGCGCGTCGCGATGGCAACGTCACCCCGCCGTCGCGGGCCCGGGGGCGATTGGCGCTTGGACGAGCGGGAGGGAGGTCCACGGGCAACGGCAGCGGTCGTGGGGGCCGCTGGAGCTGGCTGCACGCAACAGCCTGCTCGGCGGCAATCGTCGCCTCCGGGGCATATATGCACGCGGCCCTGACGTCCTACTTGGATGCGCTCGCGTCGGCCACCCGCGACCCGCCGTTGATGTCCCCGGCCGTGGCCAACGATGAAGACGAGTCCGCCACGACCGATGGGCAAGTGCCGAGTCAAAGCGCCCTCGGGGCTGGCACTACCTCAATCTCGTTGGCGTGGCGCTGGGTGCTCGTCACCTTGGGGCTGGTGCTGTGGGCCTTGGGCCTGCTGCTCCTCCGGCGTCTGGGGCTCCACCGATCCCTTCGTCGACTCCTCGGCGCCATCGTCGATGGCCTCGAGGCGGTCCGACGGCGGATTCAGCGATATCACGGCCGCCGATGTGGCCCCGGGGCCAGCGGCAGCGCCAAGCACCGCCGTCGACTGAGCACCGATGGCTTGCCCATCGACGAGGACGATCTCCTCATCGTCACGTCGCTCTCAGTCGAGCGGCGGTTGCGTCGAACGTCATCCTCCACGACGTCCGCAGCCGTGGGCGTCCGTGGACCGTCCCTATCGGCGACGACCGCGTGGGGCGGGACCGACCTCGATGACCCTGGAGCGGCGGACGCGCAAATTCTTCTGCACCCCCGGGACGGCGCCCGCGGGGGTCGCCACCAGAGCAACCACATCATCGTCGACGACCCCTACGTCTCGCGGTACCACTTTGCGATCGAGTACGATGCCCTCGAGAAGGAGTACTACCTCCAGGACCTCGGCAGCACCACGGGGACGTTCCTCTTCCTCAAGCCCAACGTCGCCAAGCGCCTCGTCGTCGACGAGCGGATACGCCTCGGAGACAGTGAGTTCGAGGTCGTCGCGATCGACGAAAACGCCGCCACGGGCACGCCCTTTCTGCGCATCACCTTCACCGAGGGCCCGCTCCGGGGTGTCGGCCAGACCATCGGGCGCTCGGCCGTGACGCTCGGCCGCCGCTCGTGTAATGCCCTGTGCATCACCGAAGACAACTCCATCTCGGGTCGCCACTGCGTCATCTCGTATCTCGGGGATGGCTTCTACCTCACGGACCTCCACAGCACCAACGGCACCGCCATGCGACTGAGCCCCAGCGGGCAGCCCAGTCCGCGACGGTATCTCCTCCACGGCGATGTCTTCGGGGTTGGTGCCAATCGCTTCCTCGTCGAGTACGCGCACGAGCTGCAGATCCAAGAGCAACAGCTGCACAAGCACCACGAAGAGCAGGAGCGCTAGGAGGAGATCGTTGTGCGCGGGTAACTGTCGCATTGAATGCATCCCCGATTGATGGAATCCGACCCGCGCAACCCTCGATGTTCCTCGACTTGCTTGACTTTCGGTAACGGTGGCAACCGCGTGCAGTCTTCGTCGCAGCACCATGAAGGCAGTCACGGGGACTAACGTCTACGAACTTTGCTGCCTTGTTGTTGGTGGCGCCAGGCTCCTGGTGATCCACGTGCATGTCGAGCACGCCATCGTCGCGACGATCGCGCAAAACATTCAACGAATGCTCGATGTTGGGTGGCCCTCAGCGAATGAGCTTGGGCTCTACCTCGCGTGGGACAATGCCGGCGAGTGGCTCCGCGCTGATGACCACGTGGTCTCCCAACTCATGGGCAATTCGGAGCTTTCGCAAGAGATCTGCGACCGCTTCTTCGCCTCCGACAATGAAATGCAGCCCCACGCGCGCATCACCGACTACATTCAGCATCGCCCGCCGACTTGGATCGTGCCACAGAAGACCAGGTGCATCCATGTCCTCGTCGTCCTCTCTGCGACGTCTTTCCTTCCCCCGGCCAAACGGCCCCGCCAAGACGAAAACTCGGATTCGGTCGCGCAGGCGCTCGTGTTAGCCCTGAGTCAAGCTGGTCGGATGTTCTTGCCACCAGCCAAGCCAACCCAGCTATTCCTGCGACGTCGCTCCATGCGGCACAGCGCCAACTCGTCTCGTCCGATGGTCCTCTCGAGTCCCGACGCCTACGCCAAACTCTGGTGGGGCCCGACCGCCCGATCCAAGATATACATCAGCCCAGCGTGGCAGGAGGTTCGAGATGCCATTTTGCGGTGGCTTCGTCTGGTTGATTCGGACGACGACGACGAAACTCTCGTCTACCGCTGTTCGTTGATCCACGGGATCCGCGGCGTGGGCAAGTCAGTATTTCTCGCGTATCTTCTGTATTCGATCCTGGTGCGGATCGACTTGGCCGGTGTCCCACTAGAGGCGGTGGTCCTTGACGTGCCGGGCGTCATATGCGCAGTGATTTGCCGTAATGGCCGCGTTGTTTCTGTTGAGCGCTCGAAACTGGTGTCCCTCAAGGGGCTGGATCGGATGCAATTTGTCTACCTCTTCGACGCCGTCGACACGGTCCGTGAGCCCTTGGACCTTGAGGACCTCGGTTGCAATGCGATCGTCACCACGTCCTCCGAGCCGCCGGGGTTGCACCTCGAGGCATCGTGGCAGTTTTCGATGAAGCGGACGTTCTCTCTCCCCGTGTGGTCGCTCATGGATCTCCGTCGTTGCGCACAGCATTGCTACTCACCGGAGATCACTGATGCCACGGTGATCGAGCTCTTTTATAAGTGGGGTGGCGTTCCTTTCTGCGTCCTGACGAATCCTGATGGCCACCGCGATACTATGCGGCGATTGCTCGAGGACATGGGGGAAGAAGACACTGCGCAGGAAATGGGGGTGCCTTCTCGTCTTGTAAGAGAAATGCTGGAGATGATGGCCACGCACGCCCTCCCTGTATCGATGAACTCGATCTTCAGGAAGCTTGTGTACGTCGCACCGAAGGAACCAGGCCGTCCACCGGAGCTCATGTTTTGCTCGCAGTTTGTGTGCGATGTGGTCATGGCGCGTCTTCCACTGACGACGAAGACGCTCGCGACGCTCCACAATCTCATGCCCGCTTCGGTCCTCACGCGGCAGATTGACCGCAGCCTCGCCTTCCTTCGGCAGGAGGAGGACGAGAAGAACGTCGATTGAGTATCGCATCATTCCTCATTTGAGCTGATGAAAGCATTGAATCAGACAAATCCTGATGCGTCCCAGATCTGACTCATATTGATCAGCATTCATTCCGCAAGCAATGACCTTTCAAAGATTATACGTTGTCGTCTGGCTTAGATTCCCCGCCCCACCCCTGAGAGTATACAAACGGCTAGCATTCTGTTTTCTCTGCAGCTAGTTTTGTTGGTTCGGGATACCTCCAATAATTGATCGCGAAAGGGTTTGCGGTAACCTTGAATTATGACAGCACTGGCCCCCCTTCCTCCACGACCTTTCCGACACCTGCAAGCCAACGTATAAAACTACCAAGTGTCTGAAATGAAAACCACGGTGGCACAGCGTACATACAGATTTCCAATTTAGTATGGTTCGAGGGTGTGTTCTATTCAGTGTACAAAACACCGTTCGAGTTCTTTTTTTTTTGCGCATCAAAAACCCAACGAAGAGCTACAGCCGCATGCATCAGTGCAGTGCAAGAAGGCAGCCGCCAACACAACCAGCATCAACATCGGCCCGCGTCAAAAGCAACGTCATCCAACGCGCTATCTGGGGGCGATCTTTCGCCTCATCTACTCGAGGGAATCAAACTCACCAACACCAATCGCATCCCCATCTCCGACTGCGCAAGGATGACGACCGTGGAGGCCGCGGCCTCCGTGGCCAACAAAGAGTTCGAGGCCGGATTGTCCCTGTTGCATATGATGCAGCGGTCATCGGATGGTGACGATGCCGACGATGCCCGCGAAGTGAACTCGCGACCGTCCAAGCGCCTAAAGACCGGGAAGAGGATGGCCCATGGTGGGCTGCAAGGATCCCTGTTGCTCGCTGCTGCTCAACAGGTCGATCCCGTTGCCGCTACTACGGGGCGAGATGACGATAATGACAGCAGCGATGGGGAGAGTGGAGCGGGCACACCACGCACTCTTTTTCGCCGCAATGCCCAGCTCTCGACACTATCTCGCGAGCTCACGATCGATGAGCTCCGCGTCCACTTCGGGAAACCGATAGTTGAGGTCGCAAAGGAGTTTGGCATCTGCACGACCTTCCTCAAGAAGATCTGCCGACGCTGCGGAATCAAGCGGTGGCCTCATCGTCAAATTCGATCTCTGAATCGAACAATAGAGATGCTCCAGCAGGCTGAAGCCAACGCCACATCGATGCAGGAGAAGCAAAAATATGCGACTCAAATTGCCCAGATAGAGGCCAAGAAGCGAGCTGTCATCGAAGACCCTGACGCCAATGGCAAGCTAGAACGCGTGAAAAAGAGTGTCATCAATCGGGCTAGTTCGCCAAACACCAGAAAGTCGGAAGCTCCACGAGATATACCTATTGCTCGGACCGGGAGCCCGCTGCTTGCCGGTACACCTGCCGACTTCCTTCATGCTGTCGCAGCTATTGCGGCAAGCGAGGCAGAGAAGATGCAGGGCAAATTCTCCGATCTCGCTCCAAGCAAACCGCAGGTGGATACGACCGTCGGTGCAAGTCTCGACCGTCCTATCGGGTCGGCCGAAGGTGTCCTTCCAGCCACCACACCAACCTCTTCATCTGTGGATGTGTTGAGCGGAGACATGAGAATCTCCCCAAGCCATCGGAAACTTATGACCGGCCCAAAGGTGGGAGACGCCCCAGGGGCCGTACGCGGCGCAAAATTAGGTGTCCTACAGGAGGAGGAGGATCTACCTTCACCCACCGATACTGTGGGCGCGCCCATTGCTCCCGTTGGAACTGCGTGATAGACGCCCGATTTTGTACTTGTTGGCCCATTTTGCATGCCGTGTAGGGTCGAAAAAAAAAAAA
>JAADYI010000418.1:0-18280 GCA_023338185.1 Lagenidium sp. CBS 127285
CACACTAACAATGGAGCAATAGATGCGATTGACTACGAGCTCACGAGCTGATCGGATGTCGGAAAAGTCTTCTTCCGTGTTTGCAAGGTCGCTGAGTGCTACGACCTTTTGCTTAATGATCAATGTTGTATTTGGGTCGTCCACAACACTGCCTGCACCGATACCTTGGTGAAAAAGCACAGAATTTGCCTTCACTTCCAGTTGTACGCGCGTTCCGTCCTGGAGTTGCCGAACAGATGTTGAAAGCGACTCACTGGATAAGTCCAATACTGATAATGCTAGAAGCCCCTCAGTGAGAGACCGCAGCGCTTCTGGAAAGTGCGAGGACAGAAAACACCTTTTAGGTGTTGTCGCATCTTCGACGAGTTGGGTCTTCAAGAAAAGCGCAAAATCCTTCCAAAACGAATTTCTTCCATCAAGATGTGGGCATTGGGTTGAGAAAAATCTCTTCTCCTGTACACGGCGAACTTTTCCAGGTAGGAGGTAAGGCTTCGATTTGCGCTTGCGGGGTGCATGATTTTCGTTCTCGTTCTCCGGCTCATCAGGACTGTTTGAGTCTGAATCGGGTTCGCTTTCTTCACTTTCAGAGTCCCCATCACTATCTAAGCTTCTCACACCGAAGTCTTCGTTATCGCTGTCTTCATCGTCATCTTCATCGACCCAGTCATCACTTAGTTCACATTCCTCTTCGACGTTAGCCGAACTGCGCTTCTTATTTGTCGCCTTTTTGCTGGACGCTGTGTATGCGAATCCTTCAAAATGACTCGACGATGTTGGAGTGTAGTTTGGGGATGTTGGGCTGTACGCTGGTGATGGTGCGCCAAAAACGGCAGACAAGGGGACTGAACGACTTTGTTGCTGCGCGCTAAAGGAAGAGCCACCTCCTGGGCGCATCCGTGAAATAGGTGCAGGAGGCGCACCGAACACAGGCACCTGGTCCTGAATGGACTCCACGCTCTGTTCTGGCTTTACTGAGCCTTGGGACAACACAGTGTCAAAAATTCGCGACAACTGATTGTCACGAGCGGACTCTGTCTCTATGTGTTCATCAATGAGATCAATCACCTGCTGATACAAACCGTCCATCCCATCGTTAGCGCTTTGTTGTTGAGCGACGAGTAATTGCTCCACAACACTAAGTTTGTCAAAAGTCCCTGGAACGAGATAACGGCTGCTGAGTGATTTTTGATCCTCCAGAACATACAAATCCAAGAGGGTCTTGGTGAGCTTGGACTGGACCAAAGGTTTGACGTATCGATCGAAGAAAACTCGATCCTTGTGGTACAGATAAAAGTTGACGTCGTCCGAAGCGTTCGGGTAGTAGAATCGGAGCTTGTCTTTCACGTCCATCACAGTCCACTTCTTTAAATGTGTAACAAGGTCCGACAAATCGGGCGCTGGGCAAAGAGTCATCCATAAATCCATCGCACGGTCCAACGAGTCGTAAATGGCATACTTGCTCGAAAATGTGCGAGCAAGAGTTCGACTATCCCCAGCGTAAAGACACTCGTGACCTTGGACTTGCATTGATGGAACTTGCTTTGGTAGTGCTTCTTGCTGTGAGAGGCGCACATCGCGCTTAGCTATTTCGCGATCATGCGACGAGGAATCCCTAAAGTCAATGAGCATTTCGCGTGAAGTAACTGCTCCGGTGTTGACATCGAGAGCCATAACGACGGTCTCGAGGCTGTTATTCTCATAGAACAATGCACTTTCAGGTATCTGGAAACGAGCAATTCCATCGTCGACCAACGCAACGGCCATTACAACAGATGGAGCAGAGAGAAACGATATGCTACCGACGGATTTGGATGCTTCAAACGTTGAATACACTGGACAAGACCTTCGGCAGCTCTCCAACCCACCACCAACGGACTTGCTTCCCATCGTGCGCACACGATTCTGGACGAATCCAGATATTTTCTCGCCTTCACGCATGACCAAGTCTTCCATATCCGATGCATCCAAAACGACCGGATTTTGGAGCAGTGTAGGTTTTGGCAAAGACGTAGTCCCTAAAAGGCCAATTTGATTGGGGTTGCTTTGCACAAACGCTCGACGCTGGAGAATATATGTATACTCATCACTGATCTTCCGTTTCTTCAAGAATTCGTTGTCAAACAACACAGTTTCGAATGCGAGATGCCCAAATAGTCCGCCATCATCAAGCCGACTGGACTCAACAATAGAAGTCAGTTTTGAGTTGTCCTGATCCAAAAAACGCTTGAAAACAACCCAAACAAATGTCGAACCTGGATTGGCGTTGCCAACACATACTTCAAGTTGCTGGTTCACCAAGTGGTGAGACTTCAGCACAAGATGATTTGTTGGTGTTGCTTCAAGAAGCTTTTTCTGCTTGATAAATAAACCATTGCACACGGTGGGGTGATTTCGTTTCGTGTTGCTGGTGGTCAGAGGATACTTCAGCTCCAGTGGCCGAATAAAGAGCATAAAATCTCCCGGAGAAGTTACAACAAAATCGACGGTGATGGCATTGCCATTGTCATTCCTTCCAATCGATATAGCACAAGAATGAGATACATCCTCAAGGACTGGCTCGCTTGACAATCCTGTTGCATCTATCACCTGGCACACAAGTATCTGCCCATTTGACAACCACTCTTCAATCCTATCGGAGTATGCAAATGGAATTGGAATGCTGTTTTGGTCACCAACTGTACAGTTGGTCATCTGCGGATAGTAAGTGCGCAAATTTGGGAGCTCCCAAGTCCACTTGGAGTTGAACACCCCAGAAATACTCGCTGCAACCCGTTGTACTTCTTGTAGCGTCCCAAGGGTAATTTCGCCGCCTTCATTGCTCTCCAGCGATTTCTCGACCTCGATCTCAAAATGCATATGTTTCAGCTTGATGAGCACTTTCTTTCCCTTGATTGCTTCCCCATTGTGCCCCAGAACCATCAAATAGTATTCTGAAAGTGTCAAACCTTCAACAGTTTGTGGTCGACGAAGAAAGTGCAACGAGAATGTGGAGTCGAATTGAGTAAGACGTTGAACACTGAAGGCGTCGGATGCGCTCACCATAGGTAGAGCCTTAGTATTTGAGCCACCGCTTTTGGGCTGAGCTTTGCATACTCGAGCCGACAAAGTTACATTCACTGTCTTTGCGTCCATTGGGATTTCAAAAGAGCAGGTTCCATTTAACAACGAGTTGGCCGACTCGATGGATTTTTCGACAGTTTTCGCCACCGTTGAGGCTGAATCGTTGTTGGCGCTTGCGAAGCTGATCAAAACCTTGATATCAACGAGAGAATCAAGATCGACCCGTTCTCGCGTTTGTGAAAGTGTAAGAGAGGGCCGAATGAGCAATTGTGCCATTTCCCCTGGCCGAAGTTGTTCATTGTCAATGTACATATTCGCGTCGAGCGTGTAAGATTCCTCCAGATAAGAAAACGATCCACTGAAAAACCCGAAGTCTTGATGGCACAATGTCAACGCAAACGTGTCTCCAGAATACTCGGACGCCTGGCGAAACGGGACGAGGATAACACCCCGCGAATCTGGCAAACACATACGAGGTGGTTGTGCTCTGCTGTTGCTCGCCTTTAGATTCATCACCATAATTTTGGCATCTGACAGGATGTGTCCGTGTTCGTCAAGCACTGTGAATTCGTGACCACGTTTTGTGATCTTTTCGATGTGACGAAGGAAACCCTTTCGTAAGATCGCTCGGCAAGTCGTATCCTTCTCAAACACCTCCACTACAAACACACCTCGCCGCCCAGTGGACGGAGGATACACTTTGACTGGGACACGTGCTTCTTGCCACGGAGACAAATGACTCAAATCAATCTCCTGTTCGTAGTTTGGCAATAATCCATCAAGGCATAAATCGCCGCGAATTTCGCGGCGCATCCGATTGTAGTAGTCGATTGTTCGAATCTCATAGACGTGAACACTTAGGGTCTTCACGTTACGAACACGAATGCGAAGCTCCAGCTCATCCTCAAGACCAAAATACGTCGGGTTTGACTCACAGAAAGCAATCTCCGCCTTTGTTGACCAGTCTGCAAGTTCTGCACCTTTTTTTGGGAGCCTCGGTAACCATTCTTCCAGCCCACCGCGACCATGCTTAATCATGCATTCTGGTTTGAGGGAATCCAGGAAATCAGACGCTAAGAATTTGCACAATTGGTTTTCTTCTTCAACAGTCAGCACTGCTTCGGTCCACAATCGAGTGAGGATGTTGCGACACATTATTTCATCACATGAAGAAGTTATACTTCCGTATCCAAGTGACTGAGCAATCTCATCCACGCGCAGCGGTGTACTTGGCTGGGTGGTTGAATTCTGGCGCCACTGGTAACTTGGGTTACTGAACACGATCAACTCCCCCGCTGATGCCTTCTTCACAAAGGATTGATTCACAAAGTCTGCGCCAAATCTTGGCAGAGCAACGTACTCCATAAACTTTTTCAGCAATACCGCATTTTCGCCATGAAAACGAAGATACTCGAGTTGTTGGTACAAGAGAGCTGCCCGCAAGCAGTTGACCTCCGACGAGAAAGGTTTTAGAAAGCAATGGTAGCTTTCAACGGCGTCATACTGAATTTTTTTTCTGTGTAAATGCTGCAGATCAAGATCTTCGCCAATGGCGACTCCGGTCTTTGCTTGGAGCAATTGGATGCAACGGCAGGCGAACCGAATATCTCCACCCAAGAGCGTTCCTTCCTTCTCCAGCATCGATTGAAGGTGTGGGAACGAGAGATGTGAGTGTGCGGGCCGGCATGAAAAGTACTTCGACTTCTTGGATTGTTTCTTCAGGTCTTCCACGATCATGTCGACGTATCTATTTGCATCGATCGATGTTGATTGGCCATCAACACAGCGTATACACTCGAGGCTGGGGGTTGACATCCAGGTCACTTACCCTTCCACTTCAACGCACTCAAACGCGTATTCCTCGAGAAACAGTTCCAGGAGGATCGATCGCTGCTCAGCGGAGAAATCCGGTTCGGGAGGGCGATTGCCCCGGTCCAGCACGCGCGTGAGGATCCTCTTGGTCATCGAGATCGGCGCATTCTCCCAGTAGACCCGGAGGAAGAAGAGCTCGCGTGCGGCGAGGTCCATCGTGCGCAAGTGCTTCTCGGCCGCCGATCGGAGCATCCGCTCCACGTGCAGATTCTTGAGTTCGTCGATGATGGTCTTCAAGATGTACTCGGTCGACACGTGCTCGGCCCTACGAGTGCAAACAGTGAGAGGTCACGTCAGCGTTGGCAACGAATGGTATCGTGAAACCAAAAGATACAACAAACGACGTACTCGAGGGCTGTCGGGTACGACTCCCGCGTCTGCCCGGCGTCCGTGTCAATGTCCGCGGGGGCCGCGTCCGTGAGGCTCAGATTCATCTTGTCGGCCACCTCCATGCTCAGTCGCTGAGATGAGAAGAAGAAGACGAAGAAGAAGAAGAAGAAGAAGACACAAACCATCAGGACCACGGCGACAACATCCATCGGGCGGGGTCACGCACCTGAATCTCGTCCTTGGGGCGGTTGAGCTGGATCGCGATGTCGAGCACCAGGAGCCTCCGGCGCTGGCTCAGGCGTAGGCACTTGTTGTAGAGCCCCCTCGAGCGGATCTCGTATTCGCAGTTGTCGAGTTCATCGGCCTTGGCCTCGAGAAGCCGCTGGGCGGCCGCGGGGTCCCCGCCGCCGCCGTCCTGGTCCTGGCCCTCGGCCCCGTGGAGCAGCAGCGCCTGGGCCTCGAGCAGCGTGTAGATGGCCGTGCGGTAGTGCCAGTCGGGCGTCGCGCGGCCCTCGGGGCTCGCGAGCAGCGCGCGCTTGGCCGCGAGCCCCGGGGCCAGCGCGAGTCGCTCCTCCCACGCGAGCCACTCGTCCTCCCCCCACGCGCCCTCGTCCCTCCACTTGTGCTCGCCCTCGCGGGCCACCGCGAGCTCAAAGGCCTCGTCCATGATCGTCGTGTGCTGCGAGCGCAAGTCGGAAGATCGCACACTGGCGCCTCCACACTTGAGATTGAAGATGAAGTTTACGATCGGAGCCCCCAAAGACCCATCGACAAGGCATCGAGAGGGTGAATGGGTTGATGTGGGAGGAACAGAGAGTGATGGTGGGTGCAGAAAATTTGTCGAACGTGGGTACAATTTGGCCCGGTGATCGATCGGTCAAGAAACAAATTTGAGATGAAAAACTCGTCACATGGATTTATTAGACCTGCCGACACGGTTCCTATTCAGACAAGCTCTCATAAAGCACCGCTGGACCCGCAACGACCCGAGACCAGCGGACTTTCATCCTCACGGGCGTGTGGCCTCGGCGTGCTTCTTGAAGTTGTCCATGATCGACTGCCAGCCCTTCTGCTGGAACTCGGGTGGGTGAGTACCCTCGGCCTCGAATACCTCGACAATCTCGGTCTTGTCACCGTCTGCCTTGAAGTCGATGCGGACCTTCCGCCCGTCGCCGATTGTGTATTCAATGAGCGACTCTGGTTCAACACGATCGTAAACGCCAGCAAAGTCGAAGCTCGCGCTGCCATCCTTGGCCGCCATGGTCGATGAAAACTGCCCACCGGTTTTAAGGTCGTTCGTTGACTTGGTCGTGTGCCAGTCGTCAGAGGCCGCGTTCCATTTCATGATGTCGTCCGGGTTGGTCCAGACCTGCCAGACGTGCGCGAGCGGGGCGTCGACGATCGCACGGACGGTGAGCTGCTGTCGCTGGGTCATGATGAGCAAGTGAGGGTGGAGCGGGGTGGGTGGGCAATGAGACTTGTTGTCGCGGATACGGTAAGTTGGGGAATGATCGAACTGGTGCTCGTTTGTGTGTTGGTGGTATTCCACAATGACGACCAAAAGATCCATATCGATTACAGACGGTATTAGGTTTCAAGAGTGAAATATGTTGTTATAGTTTGATTTCATAGAACCAAATTCCAGCAGTGAATCGAATATCACAGGTTCATGCGCGTACTATATGACCAACACTCATCGTGGTCAACGCCAGCGTACGTCACTCAGACCTCATTGAGGCACTGGATTCGTTGGAGGAACTGGGAACCACAACACAGTTCATATTAATACTGTACAGCAGCTCTGTCACCGCTCCAACTTCTCTCAACTACCACCATCAACAATGAAAGAAACGTGGAGCTTCGCAGTTTGGTGCAAGGAGCGAGTCGTAAACAAGGGACAATAGTTTATTCAGCAGACAATCAACTTCATCGTACGCGATCTTCGCGTCGGCGAGGGGAACGGACTCAGTAATCACGCTGCGTGCTCTCTCTTGAGCATCGCATAGGACAATGCGCCGAGTTTGTGCTTTTGTGAGCCCGCTACGAGCGCCACGAGGAGCACAACGAGGAGCATCAGGGACGAAAATCCCGGGAACCAGTCCATGACCACGCCCATGACACCGTGGTTCTCGTACTTCATCCGCCAAATGTCGTTTTCGTTCTGTTCGTACGCGTGCGTGACATAGTTGGCGAGCTCATCGTCGTGGAGCGTTGCTGGGTCAAAAGACGGGTGTTGGACGTTGTCCGCAAAGCACACGGGGCAAGCCTTGACACTGGGCCAAAAGTCTTTCTTCGTGACCTTGTTGACCTGGTTGTGCATCTTCCAGAGCCACAGGATCAATGCCTTGTTTCCCCCCGAATCGGATTTGGCTAAGTTGTCGATGACCCGCTCGGGGTTGGCTCGGAGAAAATGCTTGACACACTCTTCACAGCCGAAAAAGTGCATGACGAACAATCGGATCGATGCCGCGACCTGGCTGGGTCGCAGAGGGCAGGACGGGCTCCCGGCGCCGATGCTCATACTGTGGAACAGGGTCCAGAGCCCGCATGTGTACGTGTTGCAGTGCGCCCACGTGGCCTCTTCATTGTACGCAAGCAGCGACGGCGGGAACGTGGCCTCCTTGGACACGTCCTTCCACTTGTTGATGAGGCTCTGCCACGCCGACTGGTCCCAGGACCGACGCTGTTTGACTGCGGCGGCGAGGTCCCGGAAGACTCCGCGATTGGCCTCGAGGGGGAAGGTCGCGGCGAGGGCCTGGATCCATGCGAGCGCGGCGTCGTAGCGCTCGCCGTCGAGCGTGGTCGTGCCGATGAAGAGCGAGTTCTCGAGGGTGAACATGGCCGCCGACCCGGCGTCCTGCAGGCGCGCGTACTTCATCTGGTAGCTCTGCTCGTGGGGGAGGCCGAGGCCATCGGTGATCCGGTCATTGCGGATGAGCTCGAGCTGCTGGTCGACGTCCGTGGCGCTGATCCCCGACTGCATGTTGGCCTCCTCGAGGAGGTCCTCGATCCACTTGACGACGCTGCGCATGTTCTTCTGGCCAAACTGCGTAAACTTCTTGCCCTTGGCGGCGGTCGTGGGGACGTGGAAGAGCTTGATCGACGGGTACGCCATGATCTCCTCGCGGTTGCAGGCCTCGGCGTTGGTCGTGCAGTCGACGGCCCCGACGTGGACGAGGCGGTTCCCCGCGTAGAAGGCGCCGATCTTCTCGAGCTCGGGGGCAAAGTCCCGGCAGTGCGGGCACCAGGGCGCGTAAAAGTCAACGAGCCAGACCTGCTCCGTGCGGTTCATGGCCTCGAAGAACGTCGTGTCCGTGAGCGTCCGGACGTGGAACGAGTCCTGGAAGAGCGGCGACGAGTCCCGGAAGAAGGCCCCCGTGGGCGGCGCGAGGAGCACCGCGAGCAGCGCCGTGAGGGCGGCGGCGAGGACCCGGCGGGGCATGACGCTTATGCGGAGGTGGTCGTGTGTTAAACTGACGCCGAGGGGACGAATGGGAGAATAGTTTTTTTTGCTCCAAGGGGCCGAGCAGCGACAGCAGCGGCACGGGTCGCGGTCGCGCGGGATAAAGACACGAAGGCCGCAAAACGCGTGGCAAGTGGTCAAGCGGTCAGCGACCGACGGGCGGCGGTGCGTTGTGTTGGGCGCCCACACGACAGCCGACGACGGAGACGAAGCCGAAAGACAAGCCGGCGGTGGTCGCAACGACACACACACACACACGCACAAGGGGCCGCGTGAGCTCGAGCCAACGGCAGGCGGCGGGTTCTCGTGAAGCGCCAAAAAGAGTTCGAAAACGCCCCACGCGATGTAACGCGAAAGTTTTGTTTGGCGGTTGCGTGTTTTTGTCTTTTCAGGAAAATCCTCGGGTCCAGCATCAGTTGCACACTTCTGCAACGTTTTCCGTGATCTCTCAACTGGTTTGAGGGTGTCCGCAAAAGGTTGCAGGGCGGGCGCAATAATTGCCTTTTTGTCCTTGCGTGGTGCGTGTCTGTGACGCTGCACCAATTAATTGTCGATCAATTTGAAGACCTTAACTTTGGCAGTCTGCGACGTGTGAGCAAGAATCTACAAGCGGCCACCACCTCCGGGTTTGGTCGCACTGAACTGCCGCTGGAGGACGGAGAGCTTGGCGTCGGACCACGGGGTCCCCGCCTCGGCCTCCTGCTGTGGGAGCTTGGGGATCTCAAAGCGCGGGCGGCGACTTTGGCCACCGCCATCCTCAACTACGCCGAGCTCGGACCCGCGGTGTGCCAGCGGCGAGAGTGGCGCACCCGGTCCGCCCGCGAGGATGGCGGCGGGGCTGTTATTACTCGCACCCACCAGTCGCGGCTCAGAGGCGCTTGCGCCGAGGGGCTTGGTTGACTTCTTGGAGAACTGCGTTGGGGATCCCCAGTCCGGTAACGACGAGAGGATCCCAGCGTCGCTGGCCATCTGCCACTTCATCCGCAGCGAACTCAGCTCATTCTGGAGTCGCTTGGTCTCTTTCTGACTAGTCGCTCGCGTCCAGTCGAGTTTATTTCGAATTTCGATGAACTTCTCGTCCATGAGACGCAGCTGATCTTCAAGGATCTTCGCGCCATGCTCAAGTTCTTGAATCTGCGTGTCCTTGAGAGCATTCTTCTTGGTCATCACCGACAACTTGTCCTTACACTCGATCAATTCTTTTTCCGTTCGGCGCTGGATGTCGACTGCCTTGGTCTTGGCAGCAGCTTCGTGCTTGAGATGCACCATGAGCTTCTCAATGTGCTCGGACAGGGCTGCGATTTTCTCAGTTGCCTCTTTAAGTCCCGATTCGGCCTTGGCTCGGAGTTCCTTTTCCACCCGTTCCCGCCCAACAACATCCACCATTTTTTCCTTGAGAGCCTGGAATTCATTTAAACTGCTGGTGGCTGCGTTTATTTCACGTTCAAGTTGCTCAATACGGTCTTGCTGACGCTTGTTACGGCTGCGGGCGAGTCGTAATTCACGTTCGAGTCGACCCAGAGTACCAAACGAATCCATAGCGGAAAAAGTCTCGACGTTGGCAAGATGTGTTGGCGGGCGAGACTTTTGTAAATCTGGGCCTCCTTCTGCGTCAACGACAGAATCCGCCAGAGGCGTTGTGTCTGATGTTGCTGTTTGCAACAACTGAGCTTCATGTTCGGCCCCTTTCAAGCGGAGTCGAATGAGTTCGTCGAGTTTGACATGCTGATAGACGGCGACATCCACACTATCACCGATTATTCCGCGGAGAAGAAAGTGCCGAACTTCCGATATTTCCTGTTTCAGTTCTTGGTGTTGGCGCGTGATCTTATCAAACCCTTCGGCAAGTTTGAGGTGCTTCTCGCCTTGCTGCACGAGTTCTTCGGATTTCTGAAAGACCTGCTGTTGGAGATCTCGCAGAGTCGCTGTGATGTCCGACCTAGATTTTCCATCTGAACTCACAACTGTCAATGACAGAAGGCTGATTTCTTCTTCAAGTTGTGTTATCTTCCGGTTCAGTGACTCGATTTCAGTGCCTTTTTCGTCTGCATCTTGTCGAGCCTTTGCCAACTCGGCGAGTTGATTGACGTTGTTTGCTTCTCCATCCTGTGATAGAGCCTTGACCTGAGCGTTCAGACTAGACACTTGATACTCGAGCTGGGTGATCTGGTCGCGTAGCGTTGCCTCTAAAGCGAGGTATTGTGAGTCTCGAGCAGTTTTATCGACTCGCATTTGTTCAAAGCTGGCACTAAGCGTATCGTACTCGCTTGTCAGCTGGGTGAAGCGCGTGTTACTGTCATCAATCTGTCGTTGTAAATCCACAATGGTCTCTTCTCGGGTTGCCAAGGCAGCTTTGTCCTTTTCAAGCTCCTCGAGGTCACTAACTAGTTCAGTCGTGTAACTCTTCACGCTCTCCTCGAGAAAACTCACTTTCTCTTCCAGCTCCCGCTTTTCCACTTCATACCGCTCGTCGCATTCACGTCTATGGTTCTCAAGAGCCTCATAGCTCACTCGCCACTGTTCGTTTTCGTCTCGGTACGCGGCATTTGCCTCGATGAGCTCGGACACACGGAGCTTTTCTTGCTCGATTGCCAGCTGCATCTGCGCCTTCTCATTCGCATGTTGTTTGTAGAGGCCATCGTTCGCAAGTTTGAGAGCCTCGACTTCATCTTCTAGCGACTTGATCTGGTCTGTCGGCATCGTGTCACTGGCGAACGCAGACACCGACAGCGGGGCTCAAGAGAATGCGCAGCGGCTCAGTCGACATGCGGAAAGCTCTGTGCGTTGTGATCACCCTCATAACTTTAGAGCAACATCGGAGGTTGTGATCCCAGTCCAACTATATTTACGTTGGACGAGTTTTCATGAGCACTGCAGCTGCTTCAATGCCGCAGAAGCGTCGCAGCAAAGGTGGTCGGTAGTGCACTAGACGATTGTCCGAATCGAGTTTGCGGGCACGTCTTGAGGAGGGAGGTAGCGGTCGAGTAGACGATCAAGTGTGTGAATCTGCGCATCATCCGCCTCAGGCACTCAGTCAAAACGACACCATCAGAGAGAAATGCGCACCTTTTCGGCGTGCCGCTGTAACGTCGACTGATGCCACTCTGGGTCGACGTGTGCAGGAACTGGTTGGACAAGTTGCTGGGCAATATCCTCGGCTTTGGCTGAGAGAAGCTCTCGAAACTCGATGAGATTCATCCCCGTATTCGCGCGCATGACAGTTTGGCATTGTGTTTGGAATTCCGAACCCGTGAGTCCGATCTCCTGCAAGTGCTCAAGCTCCTTCTCGACGGCAGTATACTCGCTGATGAGGAACTTCGTGATCTCGTCGATGTTGAAGCCATTGAACCAGTTGTGATTGATCGAGATGGTTGCGACGACATTCCGCACTTGATGGTACCACCCACTGGGAACAAAAATGGCCTCCCCAGCTTCCTGCATGACATACATTGCCGTCGCTTCGTGTGCATGTGGATAGAGCTCGCGATCGTAATCACGTGCAGTGATGTCCGGTAGCACTGTCCGTCCAAACTTGTCCTTGAGCTTCCACTCCTAATCCACACAGCCATGTTATTCACGTTTCAAATGGCAAGGAAACATGCCACTAGCCCGTGCGCACTTCATCGGGATGGAAGAAGACCCATTCCTTGCGTCCAGTGATATTGACCGACCAGCTAATGCATTGATACGTCGTCACATTCAATGCCCTCACGGCGGCCAAGGGGACAACGGCCGACACGCACCTATAAGACCGAAAGACGTCGTGGTGCAGTGGTGTCCAACTCCCAGCGGGGCCTGTCGGTTTGATGATAAGACCCCAAGTGTTGACCATCGTCCCGACGCAAGACGACAGAGTTGCCAGCATCCGCACCGATGTAGACGAATCGATAGTCGTCATCTCCCTTTGACTGCCGATCCCACCACCTGCGAGGCATCAACACAAACCAGGACTTTAATCGGTGGCCACCTCTCTCACACGCACAAGCCCGCACGCACCAGTTGAGCCAGTCATCTGCAAAGAACTCTGGGGTCGTGTAGAGCGGCGGGTCGGGGCGCGCGACGTGGACGAGGTGCCAGTCCTTGAGGTACAACATGCCCGCTCGGTCGCGTGCCATCAAGTCCAAGTACTCGGCTGCTCGGTTGTCGTCGACGTCCATGCTCGTCATACTTACTGCCCCTAGGAACTCGAGCTGCCATCGCGGCCAAACGTACCAAAGGGCATCGTCGTCCGGGTCTGGGCGCCATATTCGGCCGACGTTCCATCGACCACCTACAAGTACGCTACTCTGGTGAGAATCATCGGGTCGCGGCCATTATTCACTGCGAAACAACAACAGGCAAACGCACCGGGGCGAGGTGGTGGCCGTAGCGCTGGCGGAGGTGGGCAATGTCAATTCGCCCGTCGTCGGTTCGCCACGCGCGTGTCTCGGGGAACCACCGCGGGAGGACATTCCGGATGCGCACGGGTCGATTGGGCTCGAGGAAGCGCTCGCAAAATGCCTCGTACGAGAGCTCCTCGGCATCGACCACCTCCATCATCGTCACCATGGTCGAGTCGATTGCCATGGTCAAAAATATTGATACGGTAGGAGGATGGTATTCATCATGAATTGGCACGGTTAAATCCGTGATAATTGGGGGGTCTTTCGGGACCTCATCATGGCCCATCTCTGTCCATTATGCGTGACTGACTGGGTTTCGTGATGCCAATCAAAAAGAACCAATCGGGGGTACAGTGCGTAACTTTTGGTTACACGCGCCAATGGGCCACTGTTGGCTTGGCCCAGCGGTGCGCGAGTGCGGTGCCGCGCACGCCCCCACGCCCACGCCCACGTCGACCCCGGCAAGAAAGGCCCCACCCCACGCACGAGCCGCACGCAGGCTGGCGCCCAAGGACAAGCGCCCGGCAGCAAACGCGCAAACGAGCGGGCCCGATGACCGCGTCGGCGGGAGGGACCATGTCCCTCGGGGCCGCGACGCTCAGTGAGGCCAGCGATGGGATCATCGCCCAGTACCTCACGACCAAGATCACGTGGTGGGGGGCGTACCGGCGGATCCTCACGGTCTCATCGTCGCACATCGCGACGTTCAACCCGGAGGACTTTGCGTGCACGAACGAGTGGTTCCTCGGGGACATTAGCCACATTGAGCTCGCCCCGGACCCGGAGCAGTTCATCCTCGTGCTCGAAAAGTCCCGCTTCCGGTCGATCAAGGTCCGCTTCCAGTGCCACGCGCGGAGCCACTTCCTCGCGCTCGTCGACAAGCTCCGCCGGCATTACATGTTCCAGCCCCTCCGGCTCCGCGACGCCGATGGCCGCCGGCAGCATTATCAGTGCACCGAGCACTATGGCGACGACTCGTACGATCACTTCCTCCTCCAGGTCGGGCACTCGGGGATCACGCTCCTCGACGAGCACGGGCGCAAGGTCTCGCAGTTCCCCTTTGTCTACCTCCAGCGGGTCGCGGCGTCGACGGCCCACCCCGATGGGCTCGTGCTCTCGACCATGTTCCAGGAGCGCCTGTTCCTCTGCCACCCGCGGAACGAGTGCCTCGAGCACATCCGCGCCGCGGCCCGGGCGCTGGGCGTCAACCTCGTCGTCGAGGAGAGCCCCCTCAACATGCAGCTCCTCCGCCTCCGCAACTCGCAGATGCTCGACAGCCCCTCGGCCGTGAGCTTTGAGGTCCAGATGGCCGTCGACGATGGCAAGATCGTCAAGAGCATCCAGCTCATCTTCCAAGGGGCGGCCATGCTCGAGGTCCACCGCAAGCTCCGGACGGTCATCCATCGACCGTACGCCACGCTCCTCAACATCGTCCACTCCGACTGGGACGCCGAGACCGTGGTGTTGCAGTTCATCCACAGCGAGAACCTCGTGATCCGCCTCGAGTCGCGCGACCAGTTCATCGCGATCCTCCTCCTCGTGTGCCGGGAGGCCGGGAACGAGCACGTCGAGGTCTCGCCGTCGACGATCAAGAAGAACCGCATGTACCACCCGCACGCGACCGAGAACATCCGCGAGACCGCGGGGACGGCTATGGAGACGTTCTTCCTCCGGCGGATCGTCCACGCGCAGCTCCGGGACGACGACGACTACGGCGGCGCCATCGGGGAGTCGACGTTCCGCGGCAGCGGGCAGCACTCGGATAGCTGGCGGGCCCGCCGTCGGGAGCGCCGTCGGCGGCAGCGGATGATGGACGCGCGCATGTCGATGGACACGGGGGTCTCGCTCAACGACCACATCAGCCTCGCGCTGGCGATGGAGGAGTTCATCGCCAACATCCCCCTCGGGGGGCTCAGTGACCATTGCAACCGGCAGCTCCTGAACAAGGCCCTGCGGGCGCTGATCGAGCACCTGCTCTCGCTCGTGACCTCGCTGCGGCAGTACGCCGACTCGACGACCGTCGACATCATCCTCACGCTCCAGGCGCTCTCCCGATTGGCCCAGTCACCGCACGCCTACTTCCCCGAGGACCTCGTCCCGCGGCTCTTTGACGCCCTCCATGAGCTGATCCTCCGGCAGCACTTCCTCACGGGGTACTGGTGCCTCAAGCTCCTGCAGTCTTACTTTGAACCGAGGAAGAGCGAGCTCGCGCGGACGCATCGGGCCAAGGCCCTTCAGGTATGAGTAGACAAGCAGCGAGATTGTCGCTTCATAAGCTGACTGTGATGACATTCTGTGTGGGCAGAACTTCGTCGAGAACAAGCTCCTCATGTTTTCCATTCTCGATCTCGTCCCGGCAACGTCAGCATTGTCGGCCAACTCCTCTGGGCGCTGGGTGCGTCATGGCGCCAACCCCACGAACCCCAACGACGCGGACCAGCCACTCAACCAGACGCTGCTGTTCACCAAGGAGGAGCGCCTCGAGAAGGACATGAACATCCTCACATACGAAGCCCTCTTCACGCTGCACCATGTTCTGATCTACCTCCACGCAAAGGAGAAACTAGAAAGTGAATCCGCGATGTCCTCGCTGGCCCGGAGTCGGCAGGAGGCGGCCGCGGGCACGGACAACCACAAGGGCGGCAAGAAACACCGCCGAAAGACCAACGACTGGGCCCGCACGCTGGAGTTTGAGGATGAGAACGATGAGTTTGCCATCCACCAGTTCAACTACAACCTCGCGGCCCATGCCAAGATGGAGATTGGCGAAAAACTTCTGGAGAAGTATCAGTTCCTCATGGACGCCGTGGTCGACATCCGTCTCGCCCGGGCGTGCCAGACGCTCGTGGCGTTGATCACGTTCCTCGTCAACTACTTCGACAAGGACAAAGGGTCTCATGCGCACACCTCGGGCCGTCGGAAGTTGCTCGAGATGGCCCCCAAGCTGGACTCGGAATCAAGTGAAGTCGACACGGATCGGGGCCGGCGGATGGGCGATCACCCGATGTATCGGAGGCAACGCGATTCATCGCCAATGCGGCGGAGCTCTCTGGATGATGAAGCCGAAGAGCGGATGAACACTGAGAAGCAGCGTATCGTCAATCATAAGGTGGACGAGTTGAACGCCTTCTTGGAATGCTATCAAGCGGATGTGGCGTCGCTGAACGAGCGCTCCAGGCTCTTTCAAGTGCAGCAAACCATTCTCGTCCCGCTCCTGGGCTTCAGCCAGGCCACGAGCACTGACTCGAATGGTCAATCGTTTTTCAATGTGAGCGGAATGATGGCCTCGAACGCCGACAACCTGAAGCTCGAGCATCTCGACCTGAATGAAGACGACGAAAAGGACGAGCCGAGCACCCAAGATGGCAAGCCACGACGGGCAAGTATCACGACCACGACGACCACGACCACCAAACGGAATTCGCGGCCCAACCCTACGCCAAGGAAACACAGAAGCGAGCGGAAATTCGATTTGTCGGATATCCGCAGCGAGAGCCCCATGAGCATCGCGCGCCTGCGAAGCGAGAGCAACTTTGTTCGACCGCCAAAGTACACGAGTGAGAGGGACTTTGATGGCCGACGCAACGACAACAACGACACACTGATCGATTTGAATTTCGGGTTCACCGTCGGCGTCCGGGAGAAGAAGATCCACGATCGCGAGCTCCGCCGAACTCGCGCACAGTCGATCTCCGAGGACCGGGTCTCGGCCCACAATTGCGACGCGTGCATTTGCTGCAACGACGTGTGCCAGAACGACGGGTGCTTCTTCTGCGCTGAGAAGGAGTACCAACTCCGACTGGCATTTGCGACGTCCTCCCTCCGGCGCTCCACGGGGTTGTCGCTGTCCAACGTCGAGCGCAAGTACTCGTCCTGTGAGGTCAAGCGGCACCAGCACAAGCGCTCGTGCTGGGTCGTCGTCGATGGGATCGTGTATGACGTGACGGACCTCCTCGGGGTCCATCCCGGGGGCATGCACGCGCTCCTGAGCGCCGCCAAGGACGGTTTCGACTGCGCCGACATCCTCCAGGACCACCCGCCGACGGCCATGCGGATCCTCGAGCACTACCGCCTGGGCGAGTTCTACAAATGCGAAAAGCGGACACTGCTGCATTGAAAAGCCGTCCCAGCCAGTTCGTTATTACCTCGTGCCAGCAGAGGCCGACGCCGACTTGAGCTTGTGGACGGCGCGGGTCGCGGCCTTGGACATCACTGAGGATAGAGTAGACGTAATGCCTTCGAGGTCGTCGACCAGTGGCGCGCATTGGTTGCCGTACTTGGAGGCGAGCGTGAACATGAGTGTCGCGAATTTTGCCGATTTCTGGAGACTAGGCTCCGCCTGCGCGGCCATCGCGGCGGCGTGGACGAGGCCCTCGATGGCCGTCGACGACAGCGTGGGCTTCATGTTGAGCGCGTTCTGGATCACGAGGATCTTGGGCTCGCTCGAGAGCGCCGTCGAAGCTGCCTGGGCGTCGCCAAAGACAGCCAGGAAGAGACTGTCGAGCTTGTCCACCGGCACGCACTTTTCCCGGAGCATCCGGGTCATGGCCTCGCTCTGGAAGGAGCTCGACGATGATGACGAGGACGAGGACGGTGGCGCCGGCGCGAGGAGCAGGGGGCGCATGAGCTCGTGGATGACCGCATCCTGGTAGCTGGGCTTGGCGAAGAGCACGATCGTCTGGAGCAGCGCCCGGGAGATGACGCTCGTGGCCTCTTGGATCTTGGGGAGGACGCTCGCGCGGAGGAACGTGGCCGCGTACCGCGAGCTCCAGTTGGCGTCCATCAACCCACTAGCCGTCAGCATCAAACGCGGAGACGCGGCGTTGTTGTCGTGGTCGTCGAAAGCGCGCCGATAGGGTGAGTACTCAAAACACACCCACTTCACACCAGCGTACGCTCCTTCGTACCTCGTGACTTGATGCAGGACGTCGTCGCTCGTCCGCTGCAGCCCCAGGCGCTCGCAGAGCACAGCAAAGACCGCGGCGTGGTCCGCGGGCATGGGCCCCACGGCGTCCATGACCTCCTGCAGGTGCCCGAGCGTCCGTCGGACGGTCGTCTGCATGCGGGCGGCGTCGATGTTGGCCGTCGGGTCGCCGAGGATCGCGAGTTGCGCGGCGGTCGTCGTCACCTCGTCCTCCATCTGCAGCAGCGGCGACAGTGAGTTCGTGGGTAA